>JAQIWB010000015.1:0-16648 GCA_034693825.1 Zercon vagabundus
GTTGGCATACGTGTTATTCTGGTATCATGATTGAGCGCAATCAAATTAGGCTAATCGGTAAAAAGCGAACTGGTGTATGCCGGACGTCAGAGGTGTATTGGACGCTGGTATGTGTATGAGCGCTTGCATGCTGGTGGAGCAAGACACATGTTACAACCAAAAAAAATAAAATATGAGTATTGTAGTTTACTAGGCTCTCAAGTTTTCAACTCCATCAATGGTGGCATCTTTCAACGTTTGAGCTGTTCTTCACACGAGCTATGCAGCACAACTGATTGTAACACATATCTCGCTCCACCACTTCGTGACCGGATCATAAACACACGAGTGTGACCTGCGCTTTCGTTGCGTTTCGTTCTGTTGAATTTGAAGAACTGATAAAAAGAGCGGTCACTGCCTTTAGCATCGGTGATGGCTAGTAAAGATACTAAATATATTAAAGATGGGACACGTAAAACTGTTCAAAATCAACAAAGAAAAATCATAATCATCAGTTGTTTCAAAAACTCCCGCCACTCGATTTGCAAAACAACAACGTCAATGTTTACAAACAACTTGATAGAGAAGATTCAATAAAGCTTCATTACAAAGTTTTATTATGGGTTTTACGTGCAACCTGACTTAGGTATGAGTGTACAACCTTCAAGTGTCAATGACGAAAGCTCTTGCATGGATCCAACCATCGTGTTTCTCGTCTGCCAAATTGCGCAATTCTCATAAGCACGGCATGCTATTCATGCTAAGCATTCGAGTAGATTAATTATTTGCGATTAAGTGAAGTATGAACCTCTAGGATAGGCCTCATATCGCTTTTAAATAGGTTGCGGCGCATTTTACAAGATAATAGAACAACACATTTCATCAACGAATTTCCAGCAAGTGTGAGCAACTCAAGACTGAATCGTCACTCAAGTTCCGAGGACTTCATAATTGACCAAATATAGCCCTCAATACAAATAATACTGATGACGGGCTTTGTTTGGCGCTTCATGTGCGCCAAGCAGCTGCAAAATTCACCCACTGCTAGCGCGTCTCATCCAATGTGTTACATCCATAAGGTTTCTATAATAACTCCTTAATTAATAATTAGGCACACATGGTACTTGTCGCCAAAGATCGCGCTGATATCATAAGATCAGATAATCACTTACCTGAGAGCATATGAGAGCGCAGAATTGAGATGGCAAAAGAATTTAGTTTTAGATTCAAAAAGTTTACCGTTTAAATTGAGTAGTAAAATGATTACGAACGAGGTGTTCAGTGCCGATGAGGAGAAAATAAATGTTTTATCTGCTTTACTTTATTAGATAAAAGCGCTTATCATTTTGCAAAACCTCTTTTGAGAGCGAAAAAACAAGTAAAATTCTCCTAAAAATGGCTTGACCCTCCACTAAAAAGTCGAAACCGGTTCTGCATCTGGCCTATGAAAAGACTTTCGGACCATTTTTAGGATTTACTTGCCAAACATGAGATTAATAAGAGGCCATCCATAAAGTAAGTGCACACTGGGGGGGGTTAGGGTAATGTGACGTGCGCGCACTGCTATATAAAAGGGGGGATCGCGCAAGGCGCACGCGGGGGGGGAGGGGGGGGGGCGAGTAACAACAAGAAAACGTCTCACATTGTGATTTTGAATCAGGCAGAAATTTGAACAAGAACGCCGGCCTTGAGCTATACGCAATATTCCGCAAACACTGCAAGAATGTAGTCCGCACTGCACCCAATTATTGAGTAAAGAACCACTAAATTATTAGTTTTTAGAGTATTATGCAATTTAGGTAGAAGTTGCGTGCAAGGGGGGTCGCACCTCAACCTCAACGGCCCGATTTTGAGTGATGTCCGCACTAATACGCAGGGGGGGAGGTAGGGGTCAAAGTTCGAAAAAGAGCACGCATTCAATGGATGACCCCTAAGAGGGCGTCCATATATGACGTCAAACGATTTTCCCAGTTTTTATACCCCTCCCCTCTCCATGTCAGATTTGGCCAGATTTTGCCAAACCCCTCCTCCCCCCCTCCCCCCCAACCCCAATCTGACGTCATGAATGTTAATTTTTTTCCCAATTTTAAATTGAAAAATTACTGTATTTTAAGCTTAATTTTCACTTTTGCTTAGTGTGTAACCGAGTCCAGCAAGTTTGATGCCACTACAGCTGTAGTTTCGGTGTAGAGCATGCTTGTTACTGGTGGAAAGCGAGCTATAAGCTACAACTGTCTTATTTTTCATAGTTTCAACCAAGTAAAGTGAAATCTGAATGTGAATAATCTGAAATCATATTTTTGGAAACCCCTCCCTCCTACACGTCACATTTGGTCAGATTATGCCCCCCCCCCCAAATGTTTGACGTCTCTCTGAATCATTAGAACCAACTTTATTTAAAACCAAAATAACACTAAATTTTATTTCAATTTTTGTCAAATTGCTTTATTAAATAAATTTTTTCATATCACTTAATAATAACCACAGTAAATATAGCCTATACAAAATATGTCTTTTCATATCACAGACTCGCAACAAGCTTTATAACATTTAAAAAAAATTATAACAATTGTAAACAGTTAACATTTTTAAATTCATATTCAAAAGTTCCACTACATGTTTCTGTAAATATCACATTTCATTGGCAGAGTCCCGCGAAGGGAACTCTCACGAAGGAAATACCCATGACAAAAGTAACACACAATTCACACAACATTTCTTGGCCAAAATGGCAAGGTTTCAACACAATTTATGAGTAGGCAGCGGACCAAAATAGTGTAAACAAATACGTTGTATGTCGAGAATGTTGTAAATAAAAATGTCATATTACTAGAATTGGTAAATTCTACCAAACCCCCATTATCCATCCAATCTCTCATTTACCTAAAAAAAAAAGTCACTTTATTAAAGAGCATTATAAATATTGGTATACTAAATTTCTTCTTGCTACGGGCAGCGCTTCTGCAAAACCCCCTTTTCGCCTACACTGCCATATACTTTCAAAATGACATCAACATGTTAATGAACATCATTACAAAACATTCATATCTCAAATTTCATTTACATATTCGGGAAGCAATTCTGCCAAACCTCTTTTCGCCCCCTTTGCGTCCAAAATCACCCTTTTACATCCAATTAATTTTGTTACAATTGCAACAGATTTTATTAGTAAAACCCAAAACATTGTTCAAATAATTCACTTTTGATCATATGACATTTTCGGTACACAACATTTTGCGTATAGAACATTTGTGCCATACGACAATTTTTGTACACCCATTTTTGGTATGCGCTATTTTTCCATACGACATTTTTCTTCACAAAATTCTTGTTTATATTTTTCACACAGCCTAATTTTTGCGCTCCGTTTGCTGACGCCTGCACACTAATCCAAAATGAAAAATACTAGGTTTTCAGTTTAGACAAGAGACGCATACTCAGAACAATCAAATGCTTTTTTGTTGTTATTTCATTGATTTAACATTTAACATCGTTGACCATTTAGACACAATCGAAATTTACTGCCTCAAATTGGTGCGGTTGCCTCATAACCTCCTTTACTACTATAACATCTTCTCTTAGACCCGCGTTGAGCACTAGCACTATAGTGGCCGCGCGTTCGTAGAAATTTCGTAACAATCTTTTTCTTCAACCCGTGGCAATCTGGCAAATCAAAATTTGGAAGTTCCGTTGCAATATCTAACACCTTTCTCGTAATCGATTCAATATTAATTCGCTTGTTGTTATCAAGACCGCGCACTTGTAAAAATTTGGTTTCAATGTAAGTTATCATTTCCATAACAGTTGGTGTCACTCGCTTCATTGCAAATTCACGATATTCTCGTGCAGTCACTAATGAATCATATGGAGCATGCCTGCAAGTTAACGACTTCATTATTTCATACACGCGCACAGACACTCACACATATATACAGACAGGCATTGCACAAAATCACTTCAAGATGATTTTAAAACAAAAATCAGTGGTTTAACTTTTCTCAAAATCAAAATCACCTAAAAAAATTCCAAAATCAAACTCAAAATCACCTAAAAAATTCCTAAATCAAAATCACTAGTTTCATTCTGCCAAAATTAAAGTCAAGCTGATTTTCAAAATCAACACACTATTTCGATCCGAACTTTTAAGAAATCATAAAGTGAGGACTAATTTGTCTCTAAAATATTGCAATTCATTTGTATTAGATTTCAACAAATAAACAAAAATATACACAAGCACTATTGCACGATGTTTCGATTTGCTCGACGAAGTATTTCTAGAAATGGTTAAAACTGCCTGAACATTAAGTGTTGTTAGCTTTCATAAGCGAAAATTCTTCGAATCTTTCGTCCGTCAGACGAATCTCGTTTTCGATCATACCATCCCACAGTAAAGAAAAATGCATTCTATTGGCCACCGCGTGTTATACATCATAAAGTATCCGTCAACATTTGGATATCTTTCAAGACAAGCAATATCATTGCAAGTATTATGGAAAAACTGCATCACTTCAATTTTGATCGGAATCAGACTGGTTTATTTTGACGCTAAATTCGAATTATTTAACACCGCATTACAGCTTAGTCACAGTTTGCTTCAAACGAGTTTGCACAAAATTGTTCACGGTGATTTTAAAATCAAAATCAGTCGGTTCGGTTTTCTCAAAATCCAAATCACTAAAAATATATTTTTCAAAATCAAAATCATTGCAAATCGTCAAAATCATGATTTTGATTTTGTCCAATGCCTGTATACAGATACCATCACACATATATATTCAGATACAATCACACATATACACAGATACAATCACACGAGTGCAGAATGCCATACACGCGATACTCCAAATCGTACATGCAATACTCTAAGTGACGCGATTGAGGTGATCACCTCCTCCTCCCTAGAATCGGACCGACAAGAGTAAAAATATAACCTAACTTTCCATGAGAACTCAAATATTGATTTAAGGTTTCATTTCCGTGCTCTTGTTTACACTTTATTTCAAAGTATAATAAATGATGATATAAAATAGAGAAAACTATGTTTCTGTATGGGTGAGATGACTTTCACTCATGATGTGACGTGCACAATGAGCTGAGAGTCGTCCGAATCATTAAGTAATTACAAAGAATCGCTGTTACTTTGCTCGCCAGTCCATCCGTGCCTAATTACCATAAGACAACTTCAACATAATCCACATCACATAAATTACCCCGTGAAACACTTACGTTGTTGGACTCAATAGTGCATATGACATACAGTCATTGCAAGTTCTACATAACAGTGCATTTACTACATATCCTGCAACATTGTACAATATGTCTTTTTTCACATCGCCTTCCTCTGCTAGCCACATCTCAACCACTGCCAAAACTTCGAGCTCAGTATCAGCATCTTGAAGGTCCGACTCCTCCTCTGAGCAACGTTTTCTGAAAAACCGATACTGACATGTTTGTGTAGTTCTGGAGATCAATGTTTGTGGACATCGCCATGCGTGATTATTCCCGATAACACAATACATGTACTCAACTATTTCGTACCTTTTATCACAAATCTTTATGAGATCTTCGTAAGACACAGCATTAGTTGAATTGTCAACATTGTAGGAAGTATTTTTGCTGATGGCTGCTGTGTACTGGGATATGCAGAGAGCTTTGATCTTTTGCTGCACTTGTAGCGCATTTGGATGTTGATCATTCTCTTTCAACACAGAGTTGAAATTTTCCAAAAAATCATTTCCAATCCGGCCTGTGTAAACAAACTTGTATCCCCGTTGGAACATATTCTGAAAAAAGAATGCTGTTTGATAACCACAATTCCCAAAAATAACACAAAACTGCGGCCATTTTTCATGAGTTTTTCTACTCTTTATAATAAGAACTTTTGGCTGATTGCCACAAAGGGCGGGAACACCATCCACCCTTAGGAAAAGCTTGGGCAGGTCAAGTTTCGCAAAGATTTCTAAGCGGTACAACCTCGAAGCTGGTGTACAAGAAAAAAAATGCTGTTGTGGGGTTCTGGGGTTACAATTCTCAAGGCTCCCAAAGTACGTGTTATTCCCAAAAACGTGCAAGCTGTATTAGATGACAAAAAGCGTAGCATCCTAACTATGCCCAACTTTGACTAAGTTTTTCTCCCATACTTAGAATTTGCTTACATGGACACAATCACGCATCGCTTTAGCCACCATAATGGTTGAAGATTGCCACTTGAACCAGCTCTTGATCGGCTCCTCAGTTAGTACTCTACCACTTTTGTCTCGACCAACCTTATACACTTTCAGGCCACTGAAAATTTCCACTGTTAGATCAATCAGGTTGCTGAAATCTGAAAAAATTTGAATTTTTTTGGTTAGGTTTTATGTTAAATAGTTAGTTGTGTTAAACATGACGTTTAAGGACTAGGCTTCGGGGAAGGGAGACGCGCGTGTTTTGAGTGAGGTTTGGGGGGAATATAAGGTTGGTTTGCTAGGAGAGGGCGAACAGAAAGTTTGTAAGCATCTTGGCTAACGTTCGCCAATGTTGTAATATGCAAAGGGAATTAAATTGTAGACAGCAGGGTTCAGGGACGTATTTAGGGGGGGGGGGGCGAGGGGGTGCACGCCCCCCCCTATAAGCAAGAAAAAATAAGCAAGATCCTAAAAAAAAGATCAACAATTTCGCTAAATTTGCTGTTTTTGGGGTTTTTTTTGGGCAAAAATGGGTTTTGCCCCCCCCCTCCTCAAAAAAATTCCTGGATACGTCCCTGACAGGGTTGCAGTTTAAGGACATAGCGATTATTTAAGAGTGAGATGAGGATTTTCAGGGGGTGGTTTAAGCAACAACAAACGCGTCGTTCCTGAAAAGGGGATCCTAAACGTGGTTAGGCACTTTTTTCGTCTATCCTGAAACTGATGTAGAGGGGACCTAAATTTACTTTACGGCTTCTTTCTATCTCAAAATTTACATAAATGCGCAAATTGCCTCAAATTTAGCTAAAACACAAGAAAAAACCTCCAAATTTGCAAAAGTTCGCTAAAAGATTGCAGAAAAAGTCAAATTTCAATCCATTTTTTGCCTTTTTTGCAAATTTCAGGGAGGGCTCATTTTCTGTTTTAAATTTTCGGGGTATTTCAGCCCTACCATGCCCCCGAGACGCCCGCGCGAGACGCACGCGAGATAGACGCCCCTGAGAAAGAACCTCACTGGTAGGAAAAGAAGGCATAATAATGCATCAGTAAAAACTTCTTACTGTGACTGGAACGCCCTGGATATAGAACCCAGTCCGGATCTCTGTTTGACACTGCCTTATAGAACTCGGAAAAAAACCTTATAAAAAATGCAGTTGTCTTTGCTGCGGGCATCAATTTCCCCTTCTTCACTAGGTACTCCATATCCGAAGCATTTCTCTCATTTATCAACTGAAATAAGTTAGGATTTCTTATTGCTGTACCCAAAAGTAAAACACCTCAAAACCTCAGACGCGAACGTCTCTGAATCTCATGATTTGCCTATTAGTATAAATCATCTGTTAATGAGCGAGCTTGATCTAGAGATTCTGGCATGTTTCCATCTAAGGTTTTGAGACTCGCTTTGCTTGCTTACTAACAAAAGATATTTTTGGTCTGAATTGAGAACAGTTAGAAAATTGTATACATGTTTAATTTGGTTAATAGAGAACTCTAAATTGCATTAAATCCATGCATTGAAAAATTAAGCAAGTTTAGTCTTCCGCAGAACTTCTCTACATAGGACTATGGTGGTGCAAGCGCACCGATTGCGCTTTTCCCGCATGCGTAACATCAAAAATTTAACAAAATGACAAAAAAGAAAATCATAAAATGTGTAACAAAGTTGTCAAGTGGGGTTAAGTAACTGACAAGAAACATAACGAAAATATAAGATTAATAAGCCATGAATCAACAAACAAGTCAGATGAAGGAGCCTGCGGCAAATTATAGAATAGCATGGTTTGAAATGCATAACTAAAAAAGTTGCAAAATAGCGGTTTAGAGGCGCTAACTGATCAAATTTGGTTTCCTTGAGTCCCCTAGAGGGTCATACATGAAAACTGACCCCTTTACATGAAAAAGCATCTTCGATGACCCCTGAATACAAATTTCACGCAATTCGGCTCAACAGGTCAAAACTTCCCCTTAAAAGTTCTTTTTGTTGGCGACGTTGCCCCAGAACCCCCTGGGGGCGATACACTAGAACTGATATTGCCATTGGATAGAGCAGACGTTAAAACTCCTATGTATACCAAATTTCAACCCATTCCATCAAACTCGAAAAAACTGCCTCAAAGGGATTTTTTTTGTTGCGAGAATCACACACACATACCCAAACACAGTAACATACAAACTTGCGGTTTCATTAGCATAGGTTTTTCAAACATGCCAAAAATGAAATCAGATACACTTACATATAAGGCAAAATTCACTTTCATTCTTGATCGGCTATCTTGTAGTACAAGGTGTTCTGGCTGTAATTTTTTGCATAACAGTACATAGTCCCCAAGCTTGCCAGTATAGTTCATTGCTTGTGTCACATGCTCTACAACATCAACTCGGGATGATGGCAACTGAAATCTTTCCACGATACTATCAGGAAGCTGTAGGACATATGATATGAGGGCATTCCTCACTGATTTTAGAACATGAGCAGGGTCGGGGATAAAGTGTACATTTCTATGAAGAATGTCTGCCTGAAAAATGAAGACCACGTGGTAAACAGGGTTGCCAGTGCTAGTACAATTGTACTAGATCTGGTACAATTTAGAGTCTCTTAGTGTAATAGTACATTTTCTAGAAATCTAGTACAATTCGCGTATATTTCCAACTTTTTCAACAAAGGTTTACCATTGAAAATATACAATTCTACAGAAAGTGACAGAACTCCTGAATGTTGTGACTACTTGCAACTTTTTCAGTCTAATTTAAACGAAGCACCACAACAGGGATATATTAAAAACAAATTTGATTTTAGTATCGTCATGTCATGAACTTCATAAATGCATTCTCATGTAAATACTATGCCCAGATATGCAGTAAATTTGCGACTAAAGAAATGCAAGCATGCAAAATTCTGACATCAAATACCATGTGTTCGAGGGAAACAGCAGTGAGTACTTGCCATGGGGAAGAGGTACAAAAACCTCCAACAGCATCACGGACTAGGTACAGATTGACCAGAGTGCCAGCCGAATTGAAGAAAAATTGTTTTGGTTGCTCTATGTATGAGAAACTAGCGATTTTAATGAGATTTGTTGGGTTTTCAAATTTAGTACATAATTCTAGTACATAAATTTTTTTGGACTGGCAACCATGATGGCAAATGAGGTAAACAAGTTAAGAACCACGCGTAATAAATGCAACTACGGTGATATCAACAGCGGCATGACTGTATCGTAATACCAAACTCACCTCATAAATAATATTTTTTTTTGTGCACTTTATTTCCAAAAGATTCCATAATGTCACATTGGTCGGATCCATATCATTTACCATGATTCGGATGTTGATGCCAGCATTGATCAAACTTTCGATACAATCCAATAAAAAATCACAGAATGCAACGGGGTCCTTTTTATCGGTGGTGAAATGAAATCCCACAATTTGCTTCAATCTGCGTTAAAAAATTCAAATTAGTTACTACTATTAATATTTGCCTAAGGCGATCCATTTCGGCACCGCCAAACACGCCGACTGCAAAACTGCCGTCGACCGCCACCACAATAAAATACAGCAATTAGGGTTACTAAAACACCTTAGTTTCTAATTCAGCATATGTCCCAACATTGCCAAATTCGCGACTGTTCTATTTCACACGAGGTTCTAATGAATGGATGTTCCACCTGCACTATTATGTATTAATGATTATTGAACTATTATCACAAAGCAATACACGCAAAATGAACTGTGATGTAACACTACGACCGAAGTCATCTCAAAATTAGCAGGACATTCAGCACGTACTGAGACATCTACTGAACACATTAATTAACTGTGATTATATCTTATTACGAACCTGTAAAAATCCACAAGAATATTAGAAAATAGTTATACCCAAAACACATAAAATACACCGGTATTCTGTAGGTACCTGTTTGTAAGACCAGCAATGGCAACGATCAAAACCTTTGTTGACTTAATTGGGTTCTTCTTTACATCATGATTAGCGTACATCGGTAAAGTCACATATCCAACAAATGTTCCACTGTTCGGAATGAACTTGATAGCTTCTTCAATAGCCGTTTCATCGTGGCCAATTAGAAAATCCTTTTGGTACTCGTTTAGGTCCTTTAACTGCAATGCACATAGTTTTGTAAGTCGAGTCGATTGGGGCTGGAGGGCGTGATCAGATCAATAGACTCATATTTAACTAGTCTTAACGTAGGGCTGCCATATTTGGTCCGGATAAGATCCGGACAAAATTTTCAATAGAGTGTTGTGGCATCCTTTTGGAAATTGTTTCCTTTTAGCTGCAAAAATGAGTCTCAAGGCTGAAATTTGGACACTTGTGCACATCATGAGGAGTTCCGGACCTCCGAATAAAAGTCCTCGAAATCTGGTCATGTCCGGGTAAATCCGGACGTATGACAGCCCTACCTTAACGAGAAACATCGCGCTGTTTATTGCAGATACAAATCTCCGTTCAACCACTATTTTTGTTTTACGTGCCACCATTCTCTGTCCACCTACAGTAAACCTTTAAATAGGCGTCTAATAATATCATTCACTTACCTTAACTTCCAAAGCATCGATCACATCCTGTAGGACTCCGGGTTTTACTTGAAACGCTTCTATCTTCCTGTTTAGTGTTCTTATAGATGGGAGAGGCATACCTTGGTTCACAGCTTCTCGGTATCCCGCCGAGCCACTCCGAGATTTCAGGTCAAGTCCTTTCTGAACTGCAATAGGACACCATGTTTTCATTCTTTCCGGTCTCGACACGAGTTGTTTCACTTGTGATTGACCGAAGGATTTTTCCAGATTCGTTGTTATAGTTCGCATCATTTCTTTTGCCTCACGCAGTTCTTGCTCAGAACGAGACAAACGTAATTCCAGTGTATGCTGAAGATTAGCAATCTGAAAGTTTATAATCAATAATTAACTGTGTATGACCTGTTGAAATAACGTTAAACTTACAACAGTCAAATTTTCCAATACTTAAATAAAAAAATTTGCAATAACATTCGTAGCTTTTAATGTGTAAGGTTATGGAAACAGTAAATTTATACCAGTATTTATTACATAAACTGATTTCGGTACACTTTACTGGTTATATTATGAGATAAAAATATATAGATTACACATGTGTGACGTGTGACTCCCTTAGAATCAGATTTATACATTTCTATATGATTTAGGAGGTCTAAGAAGCCCCAAGTAATATCGACATTTGGAAACGTTTTCTTATGACAGCCTTGCCATTCCAATTGCAACACACATACGCCGAGTGAAATGAAGTACATGGCAAGATTATACTTCAGTTATTTTTTGACCGTTCTGAGTGACCACGGGCAAGCAAAATAGGTATGGCACAGGCTGCTAAAAACGTAGAAGCCGGGCCTGTTTCATGAATTCAAGTATCCCCACTTAGGACTGAACCAAAAGTGAATAAGAAACGTACTAACCTCCAATTCTGCTGCAGTTTTCATTGCAGTCAGTTCAACGGAAGTTTTTGGAACAACCCCCAGCCGAAGACGTTTAGTACCACGAACTATCTCAAAATCTTCTTCACAAAAGTGTGCCTAAAATGACATAGATACTTAATTGTTAGTTGTAATCCTGCACCTAAATATATGCCAAATATATACGGTTACACAAAGGGAACATCCATAAACTCCGTCACGCTATTTTTTCGTGTTTTTGACCCCCCCCCCCCCTGCCCCAAATCACGCACCGTCACGCTGACCATGCGTGACGTCACGTTTCGATTTACATATGTACCGCCCACACTATAGCGTGATGTCACCGCAATTATTAGCGTGACGTGGCGTTTTTCCCAAATTTTTCCCCTCCCCAATTTTTTTAATATTAACGGACTATATCAAAATCAAAAATCTTAAGTCACAGTCGCAGGTAAAAAAGTAACTACCACTATGATACTTGTTAGAACAAGCCCTGATTACGTCACGTTATTTAATCGAAATTAGGAGGCTAAGGGTTAAAAGAAGTTAAACTCCCCCCCCCCCCTCATTCAAACGTGACGTCACGCGCTATGTACCCCTCTCAAGACCGTTACACGCCCTCACGCTTTGCGAAACCCCTCCCCCCTTTCAGCGTGACGTAGTTTATGGATGTTCCCTAAGAAACAAGTCAGATGAAGTCGCCTGAGGCAACTTGTAGAATGGCATGGTTTGAAATGCATAACTGAAAAAGTTACAAAGTAGCGTCTTAGAGGCGCTAACTGATCAAATTCGGTTCCCCGTGAGTTCCATAGAAGATCATACTATGGTGAATTTGATGGGCTATCATACTATCCATCATGTGAAAGAGCACATTCGAAAACCCCAATACGCCAAATTTCACGCAATTCGGCTCAGCGGCCACCTTAAAAGTCCTTCTTGTAGGGGACGTCCCACAGAACCCCCTCTGGGGTGTACACCAAAATTGATATCACCATCGGATAGAGCATATCTTAAAACCCTTATAGACCAACTTTCAGTCGAATCCAAGTTTGCCTCAAAGGGAATTTATTTTGACGTGACAACGTCTTTCTTTAAGGTGGACATGTTCAAAAAGTTGTGTGTGTATTTGTGTGTGTGTTTGTTTGTGTGTCGCACTACGCGCGAACCACCAAACCGATATGCGTCAAATTTGTCGCATGTATTCGTCACCTTATCGGGTCGTGCAAGACATTCTCAGAATTTCCGCAAGTGTCGGGCGAAAGGCTCTGCCCATATGCGACATTGAATGAGATTTCATGATTTTTGACTAAGTTTTTTAGCATATGATTTGCCGTATGTTTTAGTCGGTGTGTGTATATCTGGGTAACTGCTGAACGTGCGGCTCTGATTTTTGGTCCGCCGTTACGACTCGAGACTCGAGATAGTACTTGGATTCTATGGTTTACATTTGCAGAAATCTCCTCAAAACGGTTGAAAACTGAGGTTTGCTTTAACTTCCTCATTTTCTTTTGAAGGTTTTGCAAGCATTTCAGGACTTTTATAGCATAACTTCATCGTTCTTGGCCGCGTGCAGAAAAGTCCCGCGAAAATATACCTGACTATTATTAGTATTTACAAAGGTTCGAAGGGAAAAGGGGGGGGGGTTAAAAGCGTAACCATCTTTAACTGCACGGAGACGTTGTCACGCCCCAAATACCGCGGCCGTGTAGACGACACAGCCTAGGCGTTGGTTTTTTTTTGTTGCGAGAATCACACACTCAAACATAGTGACATACAAATGTGCGGTTTCTATAGCACAGGTTTTTCAAACCATGCTAAAAAGCAAGCTGCGCAAAATAAGGCAGAAAATTTTGAATGATTAATTTAAAAAGTGTGTTAATACCCAACCATCAAATTTATCAGGGAAAATGTGAAAACACGAGTTTGTTCAAGACTACAAAACTCACACTGCAGATGACCGTTCTCTTGTGATCTAACACAGACGCATCCGGAATGTTAGCCTTAAGCGCCCATAAATCATGATCAATAGGACCGCGTATCTGGTGAAACGATACATGATGTGTACCCCTTGTCTGAACATTGGGGCATATCGCACTCGCGCAGCGAAACACCATATTGATAGTGATGATACCGTCTGAAATGAATCAAAAGCATGAAAATCAAAATACAAAATAGACCTGACAGAAATGGAGTGCTTCATCAAACTTGGAGTCAGGCTTTAAGTGAGTATTCAGGAATTAAAATAGTATTTGTGCTACATATGTAATACAAAAGGAAAAAAACGCACTCAAATTTAAGTGACAAATCCCTTAAACTGACAGACAACTATGGATATTCGTCAGTCACACTTCATAAAGCACTTAATTATGTGCGAAATTCTCGAATCACCTCAAATTTTAGTGACTTCGCACTTGGTTAAGTTATAAAATCACTCAAAGTTTGAATGACTTGTGATGACTTTAGTTGGAGCTACGATTCCATAATATATATGCAAACATCTCATCTTGTGCGGATATATTACAAATATGCAAATTGTAAACACATAAATAATTGTGTATTCATAGAATTAACTGTACAAAAAGGAACCGGGCCAAAAAGTTGCTTTTATTTCTGTACAAAGAAAAAAGTCAAATACTGTCAAACTATATACATTGCACCATCGCAAGTCGAATAATCCAAAGCTAATTCTGCTTGCTCACCTGAAGTTCCTGATTATACTTTTTTCGTGTATCCATTTGAGAGCTGTCTTCACTTCAGTCGAACCAAACGAGTTGAGTTTCGTCAACAGTCAGCTGTTTAGCTCAGTTGTTTTACTACATGTCGGTTGTTGTTTGGATTGTGTAAACAACTACGTCGCGCGAAAAATGTAGAAAATTATGATTTTTGACGTTTCTTGACAAAATAAAGATAATTGCGCGTGGGTAACGGATGGCAATAATTAATTCAATTTTTGTCATTACTGAAAATCATAAAAATATTGAGAATTGTGATTGAAATATAAGTAAAATCAGTCGTTGTACACACATTGAAGCCTTAGTATTTTGATCAACTTTGTGAGGGTCGTGTGCAACAAATACGTAATTTTTGAAGAATGTCTCAGCTACACCTTGTAGTTCAAACTTAGCCCTGTAATGTAGGCCAACCGGAAAATAAATTTGTGTTGTCGTGAAAAAAGTGTAGCTCAAGTTGTGAAAACGATTCTCTCATAGACATAGCATTATGTGATCTTCTTCTTCATCTTCGTTGAATCCAAAAAAAAAATTACGTGACCCATCTTTAATATATTTAGTATCTTTAACTGCGACTACAGCACTGCTTCCATTGTAAATAAAGGCGAAATGGTGTACCAGGTTGAGTGATGGTCTGGACGTAGAGGCAGACTTAGCTCTTAAAAATCTACAAACGCAAGGCCACGACTAAAATGCGCAAAAAAAATCAAATTTATTTTCAAAATGCACAAGTTTCGGGATTTTTTTGTACAAAGATTAAAGCGCTAATCTTTTTTTTCGTTGCAAAATTTACGATTTTTGCAAGGCTTCACTCCACTCCAACTTAAATTCTGCGCTGTTTGGATGAGTTTTTGCAGAGGCGATTTATTGCAGATTGAGTAACGAAAAATGTCGTGTCTCTTCACGAGGTTACCGCACAAAATAAGAAACAAAAACAAAATGAAAACACAGCCGAAGTATGTGTGTGCGCAAGTTGCAGACAAATAGTTCCAGGAAGTCTCGCTAGATGTGTAAAAAGTTGACCACACAGCCAAATTTTAAAATGAATTAATGTGCTTTACTCACATCCATAAATAAACGTCATGCTAAATTTCAGTGTTTTTAACCCCGTTTCCTCTCTAATCACGCGCCGTCACACTGCACGTCCCTGTCCCCTTCAATAGAGCGTGATGTCACGCCCATTTTGCGCGACGTCACATATTTTTTTCTTTAACTCCACCAGTGTCGTACCCAAAAGAGGGGCAATGGGGGCAGTATCCTCTTCCTCATCTATCTAAATTTTTCCTGAGCTGTGTGGCCTAAAGCCCCGACTCATCCTATTTTGTATAGTTTTGTTTGTCTTTTTCACCTTTTTAGGACTTTGAATCAAAAGTTTGCCTTATTGGTCACTCAAAATTTGCGTTATCGGCCACGATCAAACCAAATTTAACCATTTTTTAGGATTTTGACCAAAGTATGCTTTATTACTCCCCCTCAAATCAAATCCTGCATACGTGCCTGAACCCTACTCCCCCTAACAAAAAATTGGACAATACGTCCCAGCAACAACTTTTAAATTCAAAAATTGCAATTATTGTATTGCAAATTTGTGTCAGTCACGCTTCACCAAACTCCCTTCACCCCCCTTAAGCGTGACGTAACTTCTGGATGCTCTCCTATTCATTCGAAGCAATACGACCTACAAAGCAACCGAAACAATGTGACCTAAAATTTGTTTAGGTTTTCTGTGCACAAAATTTTGCAAACACTAGTGATGAATAATCCTGACCAGGCAGAGTTGCCAAACCAGGACTCTATGCCCCTTGAATATTTAATCTGACTTAACTTTTTTGCTCTTCTCAGGCGCACTCAAAGTACTTGAATGCTACGATGCCCTCGAAATTGGCCGAGGTTGCACCCCTCAAAGGTCCCTGATTAAATTCCCTACTATTTTGCTTTTGCGTATATTGCTTAATTCAGTGGCAAAGTGGTAAATGAACAGTTAAACATTTTTGAAAGAGAATTTCTAGTGCTGGTATGGAATGTATAAAACTTTCGTCAAGATTTTTCTTGTATTTTGTACGCGTCTTTTAAAAAAATTCGATGTTGGAGTTGAGAGATTTATTTACCTTTCGGAGAAAAGTTTTCGCTATTTGATTTCATTGTGAGAAAATTTCCAAATGGATTTGATTTTTAGACTTAAACAGATTGATTTTTTTGATTTTTGAAATTAATTTTAAGTCATTTTAGGTAATCATCGGCAAGACCTGTGTTATACGGTAATAGCGTGACGTGACATTGATTATTCGCAATGCCAACCATCGACCGCCTCAAATAAAGTACCCCTGGT
>JAQIWB010000016.1:0-16335 GCA_034693825.1 Zercon vagabundus
GATCAAACAAGAGAAAAATTATTTGTTAGATTTTTTTTTGTTTAAAATAAAATTAGTTTTGGCTCCTGATTTTCTTAACACGTTGGGCGAGACAAATTAACGAATGCATTTAGATATATTTGAAAAGAAAAGTTATTTTTTTTTTATTTCATTCATTATATAGGTGATACATTTTTGATTAATTGTTCAATTTTACTTTCTGCAATAATGCTACAAATAGGCATTCCTTTGTAAATATTTAAAGAACTGTTTCTATCGTTGTTTGAGACGGTTACGGCAATGTGTTTGAATTCTTCAGCATATGTTGGTGAAGTATCGAGAGCGAGATTACCGCACGGTCCTACGTTTGGGAATAATGAGGCTTTAGTGGGTAATATTCTTAGTTTGATATCGGAATTTTTAACTACGAGTTCAACGTTAGTATAGATCGGTGCTTGAGAACGTGGCTGTATGATAAGATCTTCTTGTGCAAATAGAGTAATAATACCATTGTCGAAATCGGGATCAGTTGCCGCACAATTGGGTTTGATTTTTCTGTAGAGTATCGTTGTTTTCGACATGGCGACGTGCTGTGTATTTGTGAGCTTTGCGTAAAAGTATTTATATTTTTTTATACGTAAAAGAGAGAGAGAGTAAAAAGTAAAAAAATTAGGTTATGCACTTATTTTTTTAATTTTTGACATTATTCGTTGATAACTATTACGTTTCCTGCGGAGGACGATGGTTGTTGTTGTTGATGTTGTTGTTGTTGCGCGAATGTTGAGGTTTGCCTGAAAGCGTAAGAAACAATTTAATTTGTTGTAAAATACTAATGTTCAGCGAGTGTTGAGCTTTGTCTGAAAGCGTGTAAGAAACAAATTAATTTTGTTATAAATACTCACTTTTTTGATTTTATCGTTGGACTTATGGCGGCGATAGGATAACTCGTTGACGGTTGCTGTTGTTGTTGTTGCATGAGCTGACTAATTTTTTGTCCTGGAAAGAAAAATTTGAAACAAGGTTACACATTGCGAATTATTTTTCTTTTGATAGGAACAGTTTTCTATTTTATTAAAAAAGAATTGCTCAGCCACGCTTTTCCAGCTGTCTATCGCTGGTATAGAGCGAAGCGTGTTTTTTTGTTGAAGAATTGTTCAGCGACGCTCTTCCACTTGTCGAAGTGGGCACTTTACCGCTGGTATCGTGCGAAACGTGTTTTTTTTAGTCAAAAAAAACTGTTCAGCAACGCTCTTCCAGTTGTCAAAGTATATATTTTGACAACTGGTATCGTGTGAAACGCGAGGATTCAATCTTTGTAGATGATTTAATTGTAATCCTTGGTTCATCACACAATGGTGTATTTTTCGATTTGATGAAAATACTGCTCTTGTAACTTTGCATAGTCATAAATTTATGTCAGACTTTTTTTGGATTGAATTCTTCTCGTGATTCAATCCATTTGGTCTAAAATTTGATACAACGCGTTAAGGATATTATTGCCGCGTCACGCTTTGTCCGAACAGCATCTGTAACTTTTGCATTGCGTCGTTACAGTATTCACACATGTCGATTGGATCAGTGGCAACTTTACTTGTTCACGATTCGCGTACAGAATCGTTACTTCGAAAGTTCGCATTATTCTTCTCCAAAAATGTAGAATTTTACTTGCGGGCAACGTTTCGCGCTATTTTTTTTTGAACACTGCCATTGAAAGTAGCGACGTATTTGGTAGAAAAACATTCTGTCGCCAATAATTGGCAGTATTCTTTCGATTCCTAATCAGAACCGAAGTAATAAATTTAACGCGGCAGTTGTTCGAATTTGTGTCGATTTGTGACCGACAAAGTTATGTTGTATTCTGATCGAAATTTCACCGGGCGTTTTTTCGATGCGAAAAAAGGTTCGCTGTTATCAGTTAAATACTCTTCAAAAAATCTCAGTCCAGTCGGGAAATTCACGAGTTAACGATGTGTCGTTCTCACGATTTGTTAACTCATTAATTAACTACAGCTGGCTCTAGTCGATTCTTAAAATTGTCGAGTTAACCGAGTTTCAATGACGATTCGGAGTTAACTCAATAGTTTCGAATATCGACGTTAGAGAAATTTTGAAAAAATTTTATTTTTTGGTTGAAAAATTGTTCCGCCACGATAGTCATGGTTAGCTTTGTTAACGTTGAGTAAACTGCGGAATTTTGGGCGCAATGATTGTTTGCGGCTCAGTTTCTAGCGGTGTCTCAAAAAAAAACTTGGCTCCAGACATTTTGATCGGAACAAAAGAAAAAAATTATTCGAGTTGAATTTTTCTGGTTGTTGTTGTATCTGGCAGAACCAATCTCGAATAATTTTTATTCGCGAATATGTAAGTAAGTTTTTTTTTAAAAACTTACTTTTTTTGACCGGTGGTTTTCTTTTGCGCGGAGCCGTCGTCGTCGGCGGTTCCGGCTCGAGATGGGGGGGATAGATGATTTCTTGTTGTTGTTGTTGAGGTTCCTCCTCCACTTCTACCACCTCTTCCACCATTTCTTCTAGCTCTTCCTCCCCCGAGCCGCTGTCGCTGCTTTCCGACGACGTGTCCGCCACCGTTTCGTAATTCAAATACGGTTTAGCGGTGTATTTCAGCTGGTTGGCTTTCGCGTTATTGATCGGTTTTAGGACGATTTTGAGTTCGCCTCTAACACAATAATCGCGAATGAGATTTATCGCTTCTTCTGTGGTGTCCCGGTGAAGATAGACGAGTGTAGCGAACAGGTCTTTTTTGTGGGGCACTCCTATCAGAACGGAGCGAAATTCGTCGTTGACTTCGCAGGTGACGCAAATAGAAGTGCCCCACAAATCGCTCTTTTTCACCGTGACGTTAGTAGCCATGAGTTCGATGTGTCCTGCGAATGTTCTCATATTAATCGGTTTGATATAACAGATCGATTCATTTCGTTTTTGTTCTTTTCGTATCGCGAGCATTGGGTTTAGCCCGGGATTGTTCATTGTCATCTGAAATGAGAGTAATTTTATAGCGGTGTCGTTTCACACGCACGCACGCACGCACGCACACACACACGCACACACACACGCACGCACGCACGCACGCACGCACGCACGCACGCACTGTCGATTCGAAACAAACCGCGCTCGCTTCGTAGTTGTCGGCGATTTAAAACGTTTGTAACTAGGGATAATTTTTTCTACTGACGAAGCGAGCGTTTTATATATTTAACGTCACGTGGTGTTGTTTTCAAGCCGCGAAGGTCATTTTATTTAATAAAAAAAAATCCGCTCGCTACATGCGCAACTTTTTTTTTCATAGGAGGAAATTGGTTAACCAGTCGTTGTTGTCGTTATCGTCGTTTGGTGCGATTTTTTCGGAAACGTCGCGTTCCTTCAACAATTCTAGATACGGTAAGATATTGGCGTTAGGTTTTTTCTTTTTCGATTTAGATGTTAAATAGTTCAAAAGTTGAGTTAAATTTTCGTTATTTTCCGCCAATTGCGGTTGGTCTTTTAAAATTGCCCTAATTTTGGGCAGTAGAACTTTAGCTTTCGTTTTGTAGCTTTTGTATACACCAGCTAAACACGCTTCGTCGTCGTCGCCGTCGTCGGTTTGTGGAATTTTTTTCAGCGGGTACGACTTGATCCTCTTCGCCGTCGTTATTTTGTAACGGTTTGCCGGTTGAGGCGATATTTTTATGTAACAATTCGTTAAATAACGTTAACACTATATCCGGCGCGAGATTAGCTCGGTTTTCTAAGAGTTTTTGTTCTTTGCCGACTTCCGCGAGATTATTCACGCATTTACACTTATTGCAAACATTTTCGCACTGTTGCGGTTCCATTTTTGTCTCGCTAGTTATGTCGGGCACGAGCCTATACTTAGCCCACATAATGACTCTCTCACTTTCTATTTTAGACTACCGCGCCTGAAGCGACGACGCCGACGGTGGAGTGCGAAGAATGAAACCAGTTAGGTGTTGTTTTTGTTATCGGTCAATTTTATTGCCCATAACTAGCAGCGACGATTATGAATCTGACGATCAAAATATGATAGAGTTCGAGGATTTATCGACTTTGTCGCATCACACAGCTCAAGTTCACCCCGAACAATCTTTATTGTGGACAATTTTGATTCTACCGTGGATAACCAACGAAACGTGCTGTTTCAATTACGCTCCGCCCCGCAATTACGTCGCGGCGAGTTCGAATGAACCCGTCTGCGCGGCTTACAGTCTAGCTTGCGCCTCGGATTTGGGACAGGACGAACTCGGAGAACCGATATTTGTAGCGTCGCATAACGACGTTTTCGGGTATGTACGTTTTTAAAAGCATTATTGTCGATTTTTTTTTTGACTTGCAAGAAAAAATTATCAAGTACAAAAAAAATCCTTATTTTTGCAGGTTTTACCGAGACGAAATCCGAGCTCAGGTAATTCGTTTCGCTTGCCCCGCCACGGTTTGGTTGAAAACTGTAGTCTTGGTGCAAAAGCAGAGGGAGAGGACATATCACCGAAGATACACATACCCCACCCCTCGGCGAATCCAACATCTCAACCAGTTGGAAGACTGTTTAAGCGCAACGGCCCGAGAACTCGACGAGAGGCAAGAATATTTGATGGCCCACGGTTCCGGTGATAGGCTAGTAAGAATCGAATGTTTAATTTTGTGTTTGGGCAGATTCGAAGCGCCAAAATTTTCTTGCCCCTCTAATCATTTCATAATGCCGCAAAAATTACGAGATAATAACCACGTGGTGAACGTATTTGTACAGTGCGAAAGTTTGAATAGAGACGACGACGTCGACGACGCGGTTAAACACGATTGTTTCGTGGCGACGTTGTTTGCGGGTACGAATCGCACGGACCGCGTGTTCAAACGCGATATCGCGCAAACTAGACAAAAGTACAACATAGATTCCGGACCGCACACTCTGTCCCTAATGAAAAACGTGATTAAAAAAAATTCGCTGTCGGTGAATATATTTTGTTATGAAGAAACCGATGGCGAACCCTTAGTTTATTGCGCGTTACTCACGGTTCCGGCGAGTCGGGCTCGGAGCCGGGAGTTTCGACTCAAAATTGTTAATATTTTATTGGTGAATAATCATTGTTTATTGGTTAAAAAAGTAGAATCTTTATTGTTACAGTTCGGAGTTTCGCGTCCAAACGCGGGTCGACAATTCGTGTGCTACAATTGCGTCACTTTCTGTTGCACCACTCTAAACGGGTTGGCTAGGCACGAAAAATTCTGTTTAGATAGCGATCCTCACGTGGCGGTTTTCCCTAAAGGCGACAAAGCCGTTCTTAAAGCCAGCACTCGCGATATGTTCGAGGAAAGCTATTACCTGTACGGCGATTTCGAATCTAAATTCAAAATAATCGATAGCGCTTTGTCACGCGACGACGACGAAGACGAAATACATCCGCCCTTGACGAGTTTTTGCGGTTCGAAAGGAGCGTTCAACGAACACGCCCCGCTAGCCTATTCGGTGGGTATCGTTAGAGCGTGCGACGGAAAACTCGTGAGTATAGCTCGCGGTTACGGAGATAATGAAACCGACCCTTTAATCGAACGTTATTTTCAAGATTTAAAATCGCTTTGTTACGACGTATATTCTTTGAGAGATTCGACTCGAAATAGACGAGTACCCCGAGACGCGGAATTGTTGAATATGCGAAACGCTGCGCGAACTTGCGCGGTGTGCAAAAGGCCCTTCGAACCTAGAAACGGCGCTAGACGAGCGGTGATTCATCATAATCATTACGCCGTGAATCCGAAACAAAGAACGCGCATACTGTGCGCTTCCTGTAATTTAACTACCAGAGCCCGCTTCAAAGATCTCATCATTTTACTGTATCACAATTTGAGTTACGACTCGTGCATGTTTTTGAGAGATTTAGATAAGTTTTCTACAGATATCGACGGCATAGCCGAAAACGGGGAAAGGATGAAAACGATAAGAGCGGGTAATTTGCAATTTCAGTGTTCTTTCAAACATTTGAGCGCTAAATTGAGCACTCTAGTCGAAACGCTGAAACGAGACGGCGACGATTTTGCTTGCGTACGTTCCCTTCTGAAACATTTCGAGCTGCGGGTCGACGATCCCGACGCCTGGGCCCCCGGCGTGACTGAGACCCAAATTATGGATCATTTAACGCGCAAGATGTCGTTTCCGTTCCGAATACTAGATCAGAGTTATTGGCGAGACGAGAGGGGCGAAACGGAAAGATTCAAGTTTTTAGGGACGGGCATAGAGGGGTCGGACCCTCTGTTAGACGCCCTGACGCCCGGCGTGCTCCTACCCCGTTCCCTATTCGCGGATAGCTTGACTGGTCGTCAAATAGCCGATTCCGATTACGATAGTTTTTGTTGGGTGGTCTCTAATTGTCTCAAGTTGCGTAGCGCTAAAGACGTAGTGGTTTTCTACTGCAGTTTGGATACCGCGTTGGGGGCGGCCGTTTTTCAAGCCCACCGTTTCAATTCGCTGGAAGAATTTAAAATTGATCCCGTTCATTGTGTCGCCGCTTCGGGTTTAGCTTGGCGCTCCGCCATGCTACAATCCGGCGCCGAAATAGAACTTTTGAAACAGGACCAAGCTCAAATTCACGCGTTATTCAAACGTTGTATCAGGGGCGGTATTTGTGGCGTGAGCGGGCCCCGACGAGTGGAGATACCTTCGCCGCCGCCCACCGACCGATACGAAGCTCTAATCAACCTCGATTTTCGGGCCATGTATTCGTCGTGTCAGCTGAAACCGCTGCCTACGGGCGGTTTTCGTTTGTTGGACCGCCCGGAGTCGTTCGACTTGAGCGCGCTCCGGGTGGACGACTCCGAGTCCGCCGTAGGTTATTTATTAGAAGTGGATCTCTATTTTCCGGCCGAAATGCGCTCCTCTAGACAATATCAACAACTACCCCCGGCGCCCCACAGCAGCGTCGTGCCCTACGATTGGTTGTCGCCGTACCAGCGATCGCTACTCGGAGGAAACGACGACGACGACGACGACGACGACGACGGCAGGCCGAGTTTCGACTCCAAATGCAAGCGGCTGCTATTGACGTTACGCGATCACGACGAATATGTCGTTTTCGGACATACTTTGGCGTTGTACTTGAGATTGGGCGCTCGAGTGCGACGCGTCATTAACGTAGTGCGATTCGAGCAAGCGCCAATTTTTGCCGGATTTATCGAACACTGTATGGAGCGTAGGGCATTGCCCTCTAACGGGGCTTTCAAGAAAGCCTACTATAAGGGACTCTGCAATTCCACGTACGGCTACTCGATTCGCAATCCCGAGAAGTACACGCGGCTAGTGTTTTGCGCCGACAGGGCGCGAGCGCTACGCACTTTCGCCGATCCGGCCGTGCGCTCTTGGCGCGTGCTCTCCGAAACTCTGATATTATTCACCTTGCGCAAAATACGAGTGGATTACGACCAACCCATAGCCATAGGCTGTCGCATATTGGACGATAGCAAGTGCATGTTTTTCGGCGCCTTCCACGAACGGGTTTATCCGGCGTTAAATTGGACGGCGCCTGCGGCGACGTCGCCTGCGGCGACGTCGGCGGCGGCGGCGGCGGGCGGGCGTTTCGTCTCTAGCGAGCTCATCAATTTTGATACGGACTCGATGACTCTCCACATAGTGGCTTCTTCGAGACGCTTGGTGGAGGAGGCGTTCCGCTCTCCCCTACTCGCTTCCGTCGTCGACGGCAGCGTGGAGGAGGGGGAGGGTAGTCCCTTTTGGAACCTTTCGCCCAGGGCGGGACAAGTGGGCGTGCTGACTAATCAATATCCCGACGATCCCCTGGTGGGCGTGATCGCTTTGGCTAGCAAACTGTACGCCACGCTGCACGCGTCGGACGTTGAGAAACATCGGGCGAAAGGCGTTCCGAGACATCTGCCTTTCAGCTATGCTCAGTACGGCCGAGTGTTGGATAACGGCGCCGCGGTGCGTGTGAGTTTCGAGCGGTTTTCGTTCAAAAGTTTTCGCGCCTACACGTGTCACCTATCGCGTTGGGCGCTCAGCGCTTTCGAAGCGAAACGCTACTATTTGAATAAATACCGGTCTCTACCGTACGGGGCTCCCGGTACCTCCGCCTCCGTCGACTAACGACGACGACGACGACGACGATGGATTCGGATTTTTACGTCACGCTTATGAGCAATCTCGACACCCGGTCGGAAAGTCACGTGAATTTCGAGAACGTGCTCAGCAAACCCTACGATTTCACGAGTAAAAACTACGAAGTAGCTCTTTCGAGTTTGATGCTGCCCGCTTCTTTCTTGAACGTGCACGACGGACAGATCGTCTTGGGTTTGATCGAAAAAATATACGAAATTACGATAAATTTGGACAGCGCGCATAGTCAACGCGCCATTGTGGAAATTTTCAACGACAAATTGCAACAATTTGCTCTAAAATTCGATTGGGTCGATAACGATCGTTTTTCCGTTCAAAATAACAGTCAACGCGTCGCCGCTTTGGATTTAAAAAGTTCCTTGTCTCAAAAACTCGGCATCAACTATCGCAAAGGTTTGTTGTTGAATGCGGGCGTCGAAGTAATCGGCCAAAATCCGCCCGCTTCTTTGCTACGGGGAGGTTCGTACAAATTTAACGTCATACATTTCGCAGAATCGATCGCCACGACGTTCAACATACAAACGGGATATTATACGTCCATTAAAGATATCATCACGGAAATCAATCATTGTTACCAAACGCAAATTAACGCTTCAACCGCGGAATTCATTACGTATTACGCCAGAAACGACAAAATGATGGTGGGACGCGATACCGGGACGCCGCAACAAGATATCCTGGACAAATTGGAGGGCGAAAAATTGGTGGGTTACGCCAAATTGAGCGCTAATTTGGCCAACGTACTGGGATTTAGGGAAGAAAATTTGATTTCTAAAATAGGCGTTATCGGCAATAAGAATCCTTTTCCAACGGATTTGCATCCCTGTTTGTCCTGTATATTGGTGCATTGCGACCTTTGCGCCTGTTCCGAAATAGCGGGCCAAGCCGTTAACTTGCTCAGAGTGCTACCTATGGTGGACGAGAGCACCCGAGGCTCCATGATAACATATAATTGTTTTCCCCGAGAATACAGAAACGTCAACGCCGGATTCGTCACCAGCGTTCGCGTAGCTCTACACAACGACTGCGGTTCGCCCATAGCGTTAAAAAATAACCTACGACGAGTAGTTTGCGTACTGCACTTCAGAAACAAACGTGCTCTCGACGAGAGCGGTCGCCATCACTGACGACGATGAGTCATCGCTATTACAGAAAAAACGTTCCGAGATTATGGGGCGGCGGCAGCGGCGATATGATGCGCAGTTATTCTGGCGCCAATCCGTATGGCCGACGACGGCTACACGGGGCGGGCTTCTTTTCGAAAACCATATTTCCTCTATTTAAAGACCACGTACTGCCGTGGCTCAAAAGACAAGTGTTGACCACGGGCCAGGACGTGGCGGGACAATTATTGAGTGGTGAAAAATTAAAACCGGCGCTACAATCGGGACTGAAAAGAGGGCTAACTAGGTCGCTAACCGGCGGCGGGAAAAAGAGAAAAACCGGCAAAAAACAGAACAAAATAGTGCTCAAAAAGAAAAAGAATACCGCGCCGAAAAAAAGGAAGAAAACGACGAAGAAAAAATCGGCATCGCGTTCTCGAGAAGATTTTTTCACTCATCATAATCATCATCATGGAATCTAACATTAACGGCGCGGGATCGGTGCTTACATTGGATCCTCAAACCATTTTATCAAATGACGGCAGTGTAAATTTATTCGATATACCGCCTACTAACATAACGACGACCGATTCTGGCACGTGGTTGAGTTTTCATCCTCTGTCGGCCAGCGTGGGCGAACAGCAATCTAACGTGCAATTCAAAATAACCAATTTGGGTAGTCGATACCTAGTGCTAAAATCGGCCTATTTGTACAGTCGTTGTCGCATAGTTTGCGGCAACGGTAATGTCGCAGAAAATGTAATTCCGGCCCACCAAGATCCCGCAAACAACGCGGTAACCATTCCCGTAAAAACGGTACCTCACAGAGTAATGCCTACTCAAAATTTTGCCGTATCGTTGTGGCGGAGCTTAACCACGTATTTGAACGGTGTTCAAACCGCTCATTATGACTGTCTGCCCTATAAATCATATTTGGATGTCATTTTGAACGCCTCGGAAACTATACAAAAACATCATTTGAACGCTCAGTTATTTGCCAGGGAAGGTAACGTCAGCGAAAGCGAAAATACCGACATTGAAAACGAAGAAAATATGAACAAGGGATTACTAGAACGTTTCAAACGCACAAAAAACTCTCAAATGTTCGAGACTGTTTGTAGAGTAGAAGACGATCTTTTCCGCTCCGAATTATTGCTCGTGCCTTCGGTTGAAATTTTGTTAGAATTAACGCCTACAAAAGACGAATTTAGAGTGTTATGTAACGACGCTTTGTTCAGAGCTCACAAATACAAAATACAATTCGAAAGTCTTCGTCTGTACATAAAAAGCGTTTCTGTGCTACCCTCAATAGCGCTCTCTATCGAGCAAAGATTGGTCAAAGGCGCGTGGGCCAGTTATCCCTTACAGGGGGCCACAATTCAAATGCGTCCCATCGCCGTAGGAACGAAAGAAATAGTTCTTGAAGATCTGTTCAGCGCTAGAACCCCCAGTAAGATATTTTTCTGTTTTGTGAACTCTGAGGCCAGCCAAGGCAAAGCGTCGAAAAGTCCTTTCAATTTCAAAACTCTGAACATAATTTCCGCCGAACTTAACGTCGATGGTCGACGTATCAGAGACACGTTCAATTTTGAGAACAACGAAAACGCCGAAAGCTACCAATCTTATTTCAAGTTTCTACATTGTTTGGGCAAGGATGTACCATTTTCACACCAATTTTACTCTTCAAAAGGTTTTATTTTGCCGTACGAATTAGATAATTGTCTAGAACAAGGGACTTTGCCACCCGTAACGAGAAGTTCAATTAGATTGCACTGCGTGCTCCAAAAACCCACCGACGCTGCCTTCAACGTTGTGTGTTACTCCATTACGCCTAAAATTCTCCAAATAAACTCAAATCGCGAAATTGTAATTCATGGATGAACACGAAATAAGATTCCACTTAAAGACTAATAGTTTTACGTTACGTCATAATCCCAAAGTCGTATCTCTCGACGAACTCTCAAAACTAAATTTCGAACGTAAACTTCAATTGTTAATAGTTAATACTTCTAATAGAAACGAGCCAGCATCCGAATCTAAAATAGAACATTGGGTGATGCTACTGTGGGATTACGACGGCGAGTGTGTTTTTTACGATTCCTATGGCTTAAACCCCGTATTGTATTTAGGACCCGAATTAATAAATGCTATTATTGGTAAAAATTTCGTTTTTAATTCCGTACGAGTTCAGAACGAGAATAGCGACCTCTGCGGGCTTTTTTGTTTATACACGGCGTCCGCGTTATGTAGAGGTTTGAGCTTACAAGAAACTCGCATACCGTTCGACGAAAACGACTCGCAACGACGAAACGACGCTACGGTTTTAACTCTTTTTCGCAAAGAGTATTTCTATTTAGAAACTCTAAAACCTAAAAAATTACTCGAACAGTGCAAACGTCATGAACTCTAATATTGTGCCGTTCAAAATACATCATCCGGCGAGACTGGTGATTGGCGGATCGGCCGGTACTGGTAAAACTCATTGGACTTTAAATCTCATACGTTTTAGGGAACAAATTTTCTACCCAAAAACGCCCCAAGTCATTTACTTTCATTATCATCACGAACAGGCCTGGTTTTCTGAGTTTCAAAACGTCGTTATTTTCGTCAAGGAAATACCTAGGAACTGGGACACTTCTAAAGTAACTCTAATTATAAGCGACGATTCGTTATTGTCGTCCGAAGTTGTGCGATACTTGGCGGAACTTTACACGCGCAAAGCTCGACATTCGAACGCCACTTGCGTTTTCTTAACCCAATCTCTATTTTATAAAGATCAAAATTTGCGACTGATTACGGCCAATAGCAACATATTCGTTTTATTCAAATTAACGAGATCGACTTATCAAGTAGATTTATTATTAAAACAAATATACGGACAAAAACACACTCATTCAGCCTCGGAGATTTATCGCGACGCGGTAAAATCGAAATACGGACATTTGGTGGTAGACCTGCAATTGGATTTGACAGCTACAGCCCCGATACTCAGAAGCGAAGTGTTCGAACAATATGAATGCATTTACACCGTGGATTAATCTCGAATTTTTAGAAAAACTCTCAAAAGTGTCGTCTAAAAAGGAAGTGGAGAAAATTCTTGAGGATGCCAGTGAAGAGGATTTGAACTTGGTGCGTAATGTGTGCGTAAATCTGTGTAATAAAAACATTCGCGTTAAACCCGCAGTCGCGAAAAAATTGTTCAAGTATAAAACGATTATTAGAAAATTGGCTAATCCAAAATGTTTCAAGTGCGCGAAAACTCTGCGTAAAAATGTCGTTCTCAACGGTGGATTTTTGCCCCTACTTATTCAACCGGCTATCGCGGCGCTGGCGAGCGCCCTAGGCAGCCACGTGCTTCACAAAATAATACCTTTATAAAAAAAAATGGCGAATAAAAGTGAGAACGGGCTAAATTATTTCGTAAATGTTAAACATCCAGCGGGATTTACAAGCGTTCACGCGTTAAAAAAATATGACAAAAACGCGGCTTCCTTATTAACGCGTAACGAAACGTACACAAAATTTAGAGATTACAAAACTAAATTCCCGAGACGAAAAACTTATGTGGAAAAACCCAATAAACAATTTCAAGCCGATTTGATGCAATTGAACGAGTTAAAACGCTACAATAACAAAATCGGTTATCTATTAGGCGTGATTGACTGTTTTTCGAGAGTACTATATGTGGAACCGCTGAGTCAAAAAAATGCCAACGAAATTGTCAACGCCTTCTCAAAAATTTTAAGCAAAATACCGATAACAGCAAGGCCTACCGAAAAAATACTCCTCCAAACGGACCGCGGGCTCGAATTTCAAAATGAGAAATTCAAAAAGTTTTGTCTGGCGAACAACATCCATCATTTCTCTTCATTCAGCGATTATAAGGCGAGCATGATTGAGCGCGTTTTCAGAACCATACGTCAACGCGTGAGTAAATATCTACATTTCCACAAAACTAAAAAATTTATACCGGGACCCTTACAAGACATAGTCGACGCCTACAATAACTCATATCACTCGTCGATAAAAATGTCGCCAAACGAAGTTACGCTTCAAAATACGCCACTGATTTACGAAAGGCTGTATCCGATACCGGAAAAAAGTCAGTTCAAAGTCCACTTTTACCCCGGAGATTACGTACGGCTGCCAATCTCTAAATACAAAAAATTATTTGATAAACAAAGTATGAGACAACAGTTCTCAAACGAAGTGTTTCGCGTGAAACGCGTACAGAAAACAGCGCCAATTACGTACATTATTATGGATAAAAAAGGCGAAACCATAAAAGGATGTTTTTACGCGCGAGAAATGTCAAAAATACACGAAACGCAAATCGAATGAATTCTCCCTTGCCAAAAAAAAAACTGTTATATATATATATATAGAAAGACTAACTGCTACGCGTTCGTACTTGATGTGTGATGCGCGTGTGTATGCGTCAAAACTGTGAAAAAACAAGTTGTCCGCAAAGTAAGTTTAACTATTTTATTTATATATATATGTCGCCACGCTGTAAAATTGAAAACCACTTCATTACACACGCACACGTCTTCAAAAAAAAAATAAGTGTAATGTTTTAGTCGTCCCCCACGTGCGGTGTAGAAAAAAAACTTCCCACGTGTGATTAAATGATTTTCAACTTACAGCATACCGTCGAAACAAATATGATTGTTTTTACAAAATAATATATACGTTATATATAACGTTTTTCTTCGTTTTTCCTTTACAGGAAAGACATGGATAAAACTACCATACTTTACAGAGTACATCGTGCAACGCATGGTAAGAGACTCTCTATTAGTCCATATGGTATCGTACTATACGCGGCTTATGACTGTATCATAAAAGCCGGCCAAACGGACGAAATTGAAACGGAAATCGAATTTATCTCTATTCCGGATAAACATAAACTACGAATCATGCCTCTCATACCCCACATTCCCGATATAAATTACAGAACGAGTCATATATTCGAAAACAAAATTGTAACAATTACGGTAACAAATAGCGATTCCGAAAGCGATTTCATCATTAAGAGTGGTGACGCTATCGCTAACATAACGCTCGAAAGACAAATCGACAAAATCTATCAAGTATTTTACACCGAACGTCAACCGTCAAGTCCAGTTGCAACAACAACAACAACAACAACAACAGCGACCACAGCTTCAAAAACGTTGTAATATTTGTTAAAAATAAAATATTATTATTATTCACTTTTCTTCTTTTTTTTTATTCAGATGTCTACGATATACTGGACTTATTACGAACAATGGATCTAGACTCAGAGTGGAAAGATGGTATACTCGAATGTATTGCGACTAAAGACAAAACAATACCGTGTAATCAAGAAGCGCAAATAGAAATCGATCTAAAAATAAAAAATAAAACTCAAAATACGTTATCAATTAAAATAATGAGACCGCTTAAAGCGACAGACAGCGTTACGCCAAGACACCATTACGTTAAAAAACCAATTTATTTTAAAGTAAATAACGATAACGATTCGCCGTTAAAAATTGTAAAGAACGACCTCGTCGCATATATAAACTTACAAAATTCGTTGCAATAAATTTATTATTATTAATATAAATACGTCTATTACTTACACATAACGTCACAATGACGTCATCAATATTCAGAAAATCGCGCATCGTGCAAAACCAGTTAAACGTCATTATGAAATTAAATAACCATATTAATAATTATAATAACTAATAAAAATAAATAATTTAGGAAGAAAATTTCAAAATGATAATTAACTACTTTTACACAAACATATTTCATTTAATTATCAAAAAATCTTACCTCTTTTATTTTAAATCTTTTCATCAACAGATTTAATGGCGAAACTGCATTGTAGCTTGAAGAACGATAGGCTCCCGCCAAAAATGAACTACAGTATACTAACGGCATATCGAACCGCCGAAATATATATAACAACGAAAATGCATACAAAAAGAGAGAAAGCCAAATAAATATTAAACAAACAGCCTACTTTTGTCAAATCATTTTATTATGTTAAAAAGAACGAATATCATATTTTATTCGAACTCATAAAAATTAAATCAAAACCACGCTACAAAAAAAATTTAGAAAAAACTCAAACTTGAAAAATATTCACTTCCAATATTATAACGTAATTTTCCCTGAAATTCTTTATCGTTCGTTTTACAAGTAGAAACCAAAATCCTTTTGAAAATATACCCTTTTTCCATAATGTCAAATTGGACACAATTTAAATACCGAGTTGAAACAAGCACGTTTTATTATCTCACACAATTACAAAATTTAGGCGCTAAACTAAAACCGACACAATAGTGAAAGCGACAGCTTTGTTATCGTTAGATAAAAATATAATATAATTTACAAACAACAAAGAACCGCATCCTTACTATATTTAAAATTTTGTTATTGACAGCCAACAAATCTAGAAACAATGTTATCTTTCGATATAATTCAAATCCGGTCGTATTCAAACAACAAAAGTATACCGCTGAACAAAATTGCATCAATTTATTCGAAGGCGACATAATTATGTCAAGCAAAATGCAAAAACAACAAATAAGTCTTACTATCGCATAATTAGCAAAAATCGAGCCAAATTTTAAGCTGATATTGATGATTTTTATTCGAAAATGATGATTTTTACTGAAAGTAACGTCCAAGGTCGCTAATTATGCACGTTTAACGTCCAAGGTCAAAAAATTATGCATGTTTAACTGCGTTACGTACAGCAAAGTGCAGAACTCTAAATAACGATCGACAATTGGTCAATTTCTACTAACTAGCCCCGCCTACTCGCGATAAGCCCCGCCCACTTTTAAAATAAGGCCCTTTGATTGGTCAATCATGGCCTTAACCTTGAAAATATACACTAATCTTGCATAATTAGGAAAAATCGTATTTTTTCATTATATATTATATTATTTCACTATAAATACGAAACTTCAGCGTGCAGACAAATAAAATCAATACTTGAATTTTAAATTTACGCGCCGGCCGGAAACTTTAATTCGGCGGGAACTTAAGCGCTCAGAAATGAAAAATGCGCCTCACTCTTAAACTTAACACTCTGCAGAAATGTTACTAACCAAAGTAATCCTTCAGTCTCTAAAAATTGAGG
>JAQIWB010000017.1:0-16234 GCA_034693825.1 Zercon vagabundus
GTGATGATGTTATAATAACGATCGATGGGGTCGAAGGTTACGGAGTGAAGGTTCATGTAGTATCGGATACTGATCAATCGTTGGCCGCTCTTGGACCGATCAAGAACATATCATGTTGTTGAAACTAGATGAAAATCTTATGATTGGTGATCGTCAAAAGGAAGCTTTCATCGGTATCGAACATATTGTACAGAATGATATTTGTAAGATGAAGGTTATGAAACCAGCAAATTTATTGGATTGGCAGGTGAATTTGTAGATGTTGCTGTTAATACGTTTGACGGAGTCGTTATGCACGAAGATGCAGACTCTGGTGTGGGGCATCTATTCACTGTCGAAAATGGCATTATTCATAATGTGCCGGTGCAAGGAATTGGTACAAGACTAAAGCGAGGTGATTCACTGGGTCGCGTAGAACCGGTTGAAATTGCTCCAGTAGAAGATATGACTCAGAATCTAGTAGAGAAAAAGGTGTCCAAATTGAAAGATAAAGCAGGAGTTGCAATAGAGGATCTAAATTTAGGACCAGACTTAACAGTAGAACAAGTCGAGTCGATAGTCGGTTTGCTGGACAATCATCCGAAAGTTTTTGCATGTGATTTATCCGAATTAGGCTGTACTAATGTTACAGAAATGCACATAAGTTGAGAAACCGGGTAGTAAACCAGTTTATAGCAGACCATATCGAGCAAGCAAGGATGAACGTGAGGCTATTTCTAAAATTGTTTCGGAATGGAAAGAATGTGGTATTATCTCGGAGACCAGGTCGCCTTATGCATCACCTGTTCTTTTAGTCAAGAAAAAGAATGGTGAATACAGATTGGTGGTAGATTACCGGAAGTTGAACAGCCAAACTGTTAAGGATAAATACCCATTACCGTTAACTGATGATCTTTTGCAGGAATTAGCTGATGCCACGTTTTATTGAACATTGGATTTGAATAGCGGGTTTCTTCAAATTCCGCTTACTGAAGAGTCGCGTCCCAAAACAGCTTTTATTACTCCAGATGGAACGTGGATGTTAAATCGGATGATGTTTAAACTAGCAAATGGACCGACTGAATTCCAGCGTCTCATGGATGTTGTGCTGGGTAGGATGAAGCCCAAGGTTGCTACGTGGTTCATGGACGATATATTGGTACCATCCGGTGATTTTGAAGAGATGCTTTTTCGTTTGTAACTAGTTTTCAAAGCTTTGGAAGAGGCGAATCTAACTCTTCGCTTGAGTAAATGTGTTTTTAGTCAGAAAATGGTAGAATATCTTGGATTTCTGCTAAGCGCAAATGGCATCCAGCCGAGTAAGCGTAAGGTTGATGCTGTGGAAAATTATCCGGAACCGGAGAATGCTCATGATGTCAAATGTTTGCAAGGATTATCCAGCTGGTTTCGCAGATTTACACCTGGTTATGCATCTCGGTCGGAGCCACTCACGAGGTTGCTCAAGGAAAATACTCCATTTGTGTGGGGTGAGGAGCAGCGTAAAGCATTTGAGGATCTAAAAGGCGCTTTAATTTGTGAACCTGTGTTACAACTGTATGACCCGAAGGCGCGTACCGAGGTCCACACGGATGCGAGTGCTAAAGGACTGGGCGGCGTTTTACTCCAGGAGGGCTCTGATAAGGCGTCACATCCGGTTTATTATTGCAGCAAGCGTACTTCGGAGGCTGAGCAGAATTATCATTCGTCGCGGTTGGAATTATTGGCTATTGTCTGGGTTATTGAGCGATTGCGAATGTTTTTGTTGCCGATTGAGTTTACGTTGGTAACAGATTGCCAAGCTCTGGTCTACCTAAATGTTAATAAGACGTTAAAGCCACAAATTGCGCGTTGGTTTGATCTACTCCAGGAGTATACGTTCTCAATCAAGCATCGTCCTGGAACAGCTATGACACATGCGGATGCTTTAAGTAGAGCTAGTGTGGAAGCTTCGGAGAAGGAGTCGTTTGATGCAATAATTGACAAGAAATTGGGGATGTTTGTTCAGTTTACCTTGGAAGATGAAATCTTACTTATGCAGCGTCAAGATCAGAAGATTCAGGCTATTGTGAAGGTCTTGGAAAAGGACAGATTTGATCTGTCGGGGTCTGAGCGAAGTTTGGCGAAGGATTTTGTGTTGAAGTCAGGACGATTGTGTCGCAAAAGTGGTGTTAACGGTTCTAATAGCACACTTTTTGTAGTCCCAGATTTTATGAGGAAGTCGATCTGTGTGAAGTTTCATGATCTTCATGGACATGGAGGTGTTGATCGTACAGTGAAGCGAATTTTGCAGTTTTATTGGTTTGGAGGGATGCGTCGATATGTTAGACAGCATATTAGCCGGTGTTTTGGTTGCTTGTTGGTGAAAACCCCCGCTGGTAGACAAAAGGGTTTTTTGCATCCAGTTCCACCTGGCAAGAGACCATTCTCCATTATTCATATGGATCATGTTGGACCTTTCATCACAAGTACTAAAGGAAACCAAATGTTGCTCGTTGTCATCTGTAACTTTACTCGATATGTCAAGTTATACCCGATGAAATCAGCTACCTACTTCAGTTTTGGTATTGAAAGCATTGAAGAAGTTCATTCTAGAGCGTGGTTTGCCTGACAAGATTATCCTGGATCGTGGAAGATGTTTTATCTCTGACGTCATGAAGGAATTCTGCAAAAGTATGGGAATCAAGTTGGTATTTAACTCTACACGTCATCCAAGAGCAAATGGGATGGTGGAGAGGGCTAATCGCACGATAGTTCCAGCGATTATGTTGTCGATTACTCGAGAGGATCACAAAGACCGGAGAAGAAAGCAAAAACGTTCGTTTTCGCACATCAACTTTTTCCTAGGTAAATCCCATCCTTTTCCCATCCCATTCCCACATTTTTCCCATGTGTTTCATCCTGTCCCCACCCAATGTTCGGTCACGCATCCCAATGTTCGGTCATGCTTGTCATCTGCATTACAACGTCTGACAATGATGTGTTCTGCTTAATAATTTATGTTCAGTAGCATACATGTCATGAGCACTCAGTAACATACATGACATGACGTTCTAAATCACACTATAGGTAAACCCGAACATTTTCCCATCCCATTCCCACATTTTTCCCATGTGTTTCATCCTGTCCCCACCCAATGTTCGGTCATACGTCCCAATGTTCGGTAATGCATGTCTTATGCATCACAACGTCTAACAATGTCAAACATATGTTATGTAGCAACCGTTTCACAGCAGGCATCCCGTTACAAGTAATGTTTTGCATCCCACTCTAATGTTTCACATGTGTTGCATCACACCCTCATGTTCACATCACACCCCCCTATGTTCTACATCACATTTATATGTTCTGCATAACCTGTCCATGTTCTGCATTACATTCCCATCCCCTCATATGCTTAACACCTAATACGTACATAACGTTACCGTTCTGTTTCACTATATACGTCCGAACTTGACATTGATCCACATCGCGCCAGCAAGATATCACTGCTCCGTTCAACACTGATCTATACATTATATTTATTTAGCACTTTATACGTAAATCAAGCATCCATCACTGCTGTATTCAACACACATGCTGTTATAATATACATTTTATTTATTTAACACATCCGTCCAAAATTTGCAAATGCCGGTTTAACATTACAGTCAGTTCCTTATATAGACTCCTGTATTACTCCGCGAATCGCCACCGTTCGCCGCCGCCAAGAAAATAGACCCGAGTTTTACCGTTATCCGCAGGTGATATGATAAGTAATAACTAATAATAATTTATAAATAACCTAAAAAAAACTGATGCGTAATTAGTTATGAATTAGAATTTGCGTTTTTTATAATTAAAATTACGTGACGCTGCAAATATTTTACATCACTGCGCTACATCGAATAACGTCTGCATAACGCGCGAACATTCAAATAACTTGAGTAAAAAATAAGCTAGTTATGTAAAAATGATGAAATATTCTACAGCGTTCAGATTTTCGCGCTGCTTGGAAGCTAATATTATAAAGCATGGTTAGCTGAACATTTTTTACCCTCACACTAAATGCTCTAAAAGCAACAGTTTACGGGCGTTCATAAGAAGTTCATCCAAAAATGATTAAAATCATTTTAAAAATGCTGATTTTTAGATTTCTTTTTTATTTCGAGCTATGAATAGTAGAACACAGTTAGCTACGTAAGTTTAAAATAACCTCAAAATTACTGTAATTATCATAAAATAATAATCTTATTAATTTTGAAATAAGTGTAACCTAAAAACTTATATGAAAACTACCTACTTATAAATAACAATTACTATTTTTTATAAAATGTGCAATCAAAATTATGTTATGCTTACGTTATAGATAATACACTATATAAATTTTCACATTAAGCAACATGTGTGGGTAAGTTTTTATTATCAGGATTCGAACCCGTTATCTCTGAGTTGTGAGGCAAACGTTATACCAGTGCGCTATAATTTTTAATATCAAAGTAATAAAAATTAACCGTAATTCGTGGTTCGGGTTATTAAACTAACTACTTACACACTTGACCACACTGGCTGATAACATAAGGAATCCAGGATGAGTCTATAGTACTACAAATAACAATATTTCTGGTATCGCGCCCTCAACAAGTTCATCCTAGGAACATATGTACTCAAAAAGAGGAGGAGAGCGTAGCTAACTAGCGTATCTAACAATAAAAAACACAATATTTTCAAATCAAACTTTTTTATTATTAATCATACATTTTTATCACCGAAAGCTGAAGAAAGAATGTAACGCGACGCAGTCAAGCGTTACATTCATCAACGACAAACCAAATCAAACATGAACGTGTAACGCTTGTGACATCAGCCTAACAAACCATAGAAACATATATTGGAGAGTTAATAAAAGCTCTTATATAATAATACCTCAAAATAGTTAATAAAGTTGAGCGGTACACATCGCATATTTTCATGCTTCATTGCTGCACCCTTGGGAACACAGCATTGTTACTGCGGGTGTCGTGTGAAACTGTTATCGTACAAAATAGGAGACTTTTCCCCGATTGTCCCAATCATTTACCACTCCCGCTGTAAACTATTATTTCAATAGACAAAACCACGTAATATGCAACCCAGGAAATTGGAGAATGTTTGATAAAAATATATTTATAAATATAACTAACCATATTTATTGAATAACTTTTACAACATCAAGCACTATAATATCACTTTTCAGAAGATAACATTATGCTCAGACGTTTATATAGACACCTTGAAATATACACTCACGAAGAAAGAGTTTCATTCAAAAAATTAAAACTCAATTTACGTTACCTTCAAAAAATAGTTTCTCCTAAAATTAAAAGCTAAGGTCAAGATTAACATGCAGACTTTCATTTACCTAAAAATTTATAAATATATGCTTCAGTAAACATATCCTTCAAAAAATTAATCTCAAATCAGCTTCAAAAAATTACGTAAAACTTTTACTAGTCAGAATTATTTTTCAATGACTTAATGATTATATTCTCGACTCTTCTGTTGTGCGCTTAATAAAAGGGTAATGATAAGAGTAATAATAATAATAATAATAATCGTATAATAATATTATAGTATAAATGTATGATAATAATATAATAAAGGGGTAAATAACTTATTATGTAAGCAAATGACTTAATTTTTAATCACCTTCATCACACATGTCTGAAAAAATTAACAAAGATTCGTATCGGCGAACTATTAAAATAGTGATACCTCACAACCTTAAAAAAATTAAAACGGTGTTTACCTTCAAAAATAATTTTCTCTAAAATCAAAAGCTAAACATGTAAATTTTCATTCACACGCTTCAGTGATCATATACTTGAAGAATTAATTTAGATCATGAAAAAATAGCAAGGGCTATACCCTCGTCTCGAAAAAAGTATAAACGGGTGATATTCGTAATGTTAAATATCCGTTTTAAGAATGTATGCCAACAAAAATATGTGTGAACAAGTGATCACGAAGGAATCTAAAAATGTAACAAAGCTAAACTGTCACCAAAATTATTATTGCATAAATGTAATCTTAGTATCATTATTAGAAGTAAAATGATGTTTCTTTAACAATCGGGTTTTCCCTGTCCCCAAGTTTTATTTCAACCCTGTCCCCCATATTTTTTCATCCTGCTAGTTTGAATTACTGTATTATGTTCTACGTCCCAACGTTCGGTCATGCTTCTGTTATATACTCAGGTAGCACATTATTTTATTTGCGTTACACTGTGTACATTATAGATACAGCATTACCGCTTCTAAAAAGTTATTGTTTAACACAGTGTCAATTTGATTTTAAGATATTCGCAAACATTTCGCCTGCGTTTCTCGCCAGTAAATTACGAATCAATAAAATACACGGACGCAGGCCCAGAGACGATGGAAATTTAGTTAGAGCTTTGGTCATCAAACAAAGCAAAGATAAATGTAGTTCACAATGTTTTAAAAATCCAAACATTTTGACTCTAAGTGTGCAAATAAAGTGTATAATAAAGTGTATGATGTAAGCATGATGTCAAGCTGTATGTATGTAAAGTATGGATGAGTAAAGTATGATGTGAAGCTTTATTACGCACTTTACATGATGTAAAGCTGTATGTATGTAAAGTATGGATGAGTAAAGTATGATGTAAAGCTTTATTACGTACTTTACATGATGTAAAGCTGTCTGTATGTAAAGTATGGGTGAGTAAAGTATGATGTAAAATGTTATTATGCACTTTACATGATGTAGTATGCTGTATGTATGTAAAGTATGGATGAGTAAAGTATGATGTAAAACTTTATTACGCACTTTACTTGATGTAATATGCTGTATGTATGTAAAGTATGGATGAGTAAAGTATGATGTAAAGCTTTATTACGTACTTTACATGATGTATGATGCATGTCATACACTTTATTATACACTTTATTTGCACACTTAGAGTCAAAATGTTTGGATTTTGAAAACATTGTGAACTACATTTATCTTTGCTTTGTTTGATGACCAAAGCTCATCGCGTCAAAACTAACGCATCAAAAAGTTATTAAACAATTCCGAAGGTATGGTTTCCCCATACACTTTACATTACCGATCGTGGTACGCCGTGGCACTCATGAAGGAGTAAAGCCTTAAGATGAGAGCTGTAAATACGGTGTAAAGTAACGTCACAATTACGTGTGTAGGAATGCTATTTAAATAAATAACCTAAAAAATTAATTATCATAGAATTTAATATGCAGAACTTGAATTATTACACCGAAATATATTAAAATACAGGCTATAAATAATGATAACTGTTTTTTATGCAATCAAAGTTACGTTACTCCGTGTGGGATATTGTGGGATATTGAGAGAAGAAATGCCAGTTCAACCTAACCAAGATGAAATTTTTGGGCCATGTTGTATCCGAAAAAGGGGTTCAGGCTGACCCTGATAAAATTGATGCTATCACCGCGACGGAAGCACCCATAGATAAAAGTGGTTTGCTGTCGTTTCTTGGTACAATGGACTACCTAAGTAAATATATACCAGGTTATGCATCGATTGTTGATCCTCTTCGTAAGATCACACATAAGAAGAGTGATTATTGTTGGAATCCGAGGTGTGAGAAGGCATTTGTGGAGTTAAAGTCGGCGATTACATCAGATGTGTGTCTAGCACATTACGATCAAGAGGCAGAATTGATTCTCATGGTTGACGCAAGCCCTGTAGGACTTGGCGCAATTCTATTACAGAAGAAAAATGGTGAGACACGCCCAATTTCATTTGCAAGTCGAAGTTTGACGGATGTTGAAAGACGTTATTCGCAAATCGAACGTGAAGCGCTTGGATGTGTATGGGGCGTTGAAAAACATCATCAATATCTGTTTGGAAGAGATTTCAAGTTGTGGACTGACCACAAGCCTCTAATCCATATGTTTTCAAAAGAGAAGATTCCAAAGACTATTCCAATGCGTGTAGAAAGGCTGTCATGGAGATTAGAGCCGTATACGTATGAAATTGAACACATCAAAGGTAGTGAGAATGCGGCGGATTTCTTATCTCGAGCGCCAATGAGAGCGGAAAAGGTTAAAAATGTGGTGGAAAGCCATGTTGAAACTGTGCTCAGGATCTACGAGAATGATATCGCTGCGCTCAAACTGTCTGAGTTGATGAAATGTTCTCAAGAAGACAAGAAATTTGAGATGCTTCGTAAAATCATCAAGTCGGGAGAATATTTCAAAATTCCTGAAGAAGCTCGTACGTACAAACATGTCATCAAAGACTTATCAGAAAAAGATGGTTTGATACTTCGCGGATCTCGAATTGTTATTCCAGAGAAACTCCGAAAGGAAACCATGAATCTAGCCCATGAAACCCATCAGGGAATAGTTAGAACGAAGCAGGTACTTCGAGATAAGTATTATTGGCCTGGTATGGATTCTGATGTTGAAGCCATGATTAGAGAGTGTCGTGCGTGTGAGTTAGTTCAGCCGGAGGCAAGAGACCAACCGCTGATAACGTCACCCATGCCGAGTAAACCCTGGGAAAAAATTGCGATTGATTTAGTTGGTCCAATTGGTGATGAGTATGTTTTGACAATACTTGATTATTACTCATCATACCCGGAGGCATATATCATCAAGGACATATCATCAGAATCAATAATAAAGAAGTTGAAATTAACTTTCTCACGTGTAGGTATTCCGATGAAACTGGTGCGTGATAATGGAAAACAGTTTGTCAGTAGGGAATTTGAAGATTTCTTACAGTCAATGGATATAGAGTCGGTTAGGATATCTCCATATTACCCCAGAGCAAATGGTAAACTCGAACGATTTCATAGATACTTGAAAAAGGCTTTGTGCGCTGCAAAGACGGAAAAAAAAGAGTGGCATAAAGTTTTGCCTCAAATTTTGATGTCGTACCGTTCGACACCGCAACGTTCTACCGGTAAAACACCTTATTTTCTATTGTTTGGTAGAGAGATGCGCACAAAGTTGCCGAGTTACGATTTGTTCAAGAGTAGATCTAGGGACAGTAAAATTAGGAAACGTCATGATTTGTATTGTAAAAAGATGAAAACTGATTTTGATGCAAAGCACCAGGTTAAGTCTAGATCATTTCATTCAGGTGATATTGTATTTGTCTTAAATATGAAAACTAAGTCGAAAATGGATAGCAATTTTGTAGATGAAAACTTTGAAGTAGTAAAAGTGTCAAAGAAAAGATCTTTGAGGCTGAAATCTATGAAAAACGGTAGAATTATCTACCGCAATGCTAAGCATGTTCGGAAAAGTTTCGGAAACATTTCAGTCGATAGAAACAGTGATGTACATGAAAGTGATTCTGGAGAATTTTGTAATTTTGATAACGGTAATCATGATGGTGATAACGGTGTTTCGATTTCCGAGTATACGGAGAATGCTGATGTTCATTCTGCAAATGTTGCTGGAAATGGAGACAACGTCGAGCCCGTTGCTGGTCATGATGCGAATGAGAAGTATACTAGATCGGGTAGAGTTACCCGACAACCCAATCGATTTAGGGATTTTTTCACATTTGTTTGAGTGTTTACTTTGTACAACTAGGGTTGTAAATAAGAAGAGGAAAGGTGTGGGATATTGAACTTGGCGCCATACGTGACGTCACCTACTCGCTGCTAATGACAGCGGTCCTTTTGTTTACGTTAACATAGTTTTGGCGGAATTGCAGTACATGCAAGTAGGAGTTTCTAGAACTGTCGATAACGTCTAGCACACGTTATATGGAAACTCCAAGAACTTCGATATCCCACAGTGCGCCTCGGAGTGTTGATTGTGTTGAGTGCAGGAGTGTTGTTATCTATGATCAAGTTTATGTAACAATAAAGTCGTCTATGTGTTTAACCAAGAACGGACTTTTACTTGTGCACTGAAGGACACTACAGACACCATGTAACAAATTTTCCCAATTAAGTCTCATTCGAACAAAAAAAGTGCTAAATAAAAAAAATTGAAATTTTTGTTCAATGGAGATGAAACAGTGCATTTTTCTATGAAGTTTGGCATTTAAGTGATGATTCGAAGCAAAATGGTGGGCAGTGGAGGACATTTTTTCTTGTCGGAGGACGTTTCAATGATTTTATGAAATGGCTGGGCTGACGCTTATTGAAGCCTTCATTGGAGGACATGTCCTGCGATTGGAGGACGTATGGTCACCCTATATACACTATAGCTCTGAACTTGATCTGAACTACGAATAAACGTGTTATTATCATCTCAATTGAATGATTTACATTATACACTTCCATAAGAATACAAAAATGTATAAAAAAAAATATGAAAAGTATGTACAGCATTATTTATAGTGGAGCATCACAATTACACATATTGTCAGTTCGTGTCACACATATTCGCAATTTGGTATTGAACTGGATTTTCTCTCAGTTCCATAGATCGAGACTCGCGTGGGTCTACAATTTCTGGTAGTAGAAAGTCTTTATAAAAAACCTCGATTTTCGGCTCAACTTTATTCCAGAAATCATCATCTCTTAGGATTCGGAACTCCTGATAATCGGTCGGACTCCAGTATACTAGTACGCAATATTCTCGTTTTGTCACATGCAACGGGGCGTGAATCTGATAATAGTATTTATGATTCACCGGTAAACAAAGGCAATTGTTTTTACATTTTCTCACTCCGATATGATGTTTTGCTGACGTTTCGGCGATTGTAACGTACTTCCTTGCGGTCTCTGGACACTTAATTTCCAGCAATCCCGAAGGTTCAATTGTGCCATCCGGACTGCAACAAAGAATGGGGTTATCGAGCGATATAACCAGACCCGAAATTCCAACGACTTCGTGAGGATGCCTTTTTACATATTCGTCGAAAGCGGTTTTTTCATGTGTCTTACCCCAAGCAGTAGAAGCATTACCCGTGAATGTGCCATACAGCATGGAACTCACTAATTTTGAAAACTTGAAATCGTCTTTATGTTTGCGGGCAATATCGTATATCTCAGTTGCAGATACACGTTTTTCTCTTTCAGTAACGTATAAATTATATTGCGAGCGGTCTGCATTGTTGAATTGATTACGAGTCGATTCCTCGATTTCGCGCTGCCGCAGTTCAGATATTTCCAAAGACTGTAAATACTCTTGGGCTTTCTCGCTATATATATCTTGATCCAGGTCTGGTTTCTTTGACTGCTCACCGTAATCCTGCAGGAGTTCTGCTGCTGTAAACTTTGGTCTCTTGAAGCAACTCATGTCAATAGTGGTTCCATGGTATTTACGATTTCTCACGCGTTTCAGATTTCTTCGAGTACAAAATTGTCGCATTTCTGGATCTGCTTGCGTCATTTTCAAAGTTGTTTCTTGCATAATCTCAGCCGGTTTCGACGTAGTCAACGATGACCTAGGTCTCAATGTATGATGACGCATGTGCGCTGTAGAATCAGCTTCAGAGATTGCGGAATCACAATATGTAAAGTCGGTTGTGATTTGTGACGTGCGTCTTGAGTTATTTTCTGACGTTTCAAGATTTTGTGAACCACTGGGTGCATTATCGACACTGAGTAACGTACCTATTGTAACGTTTTGTGAACCTGGATGATTGTCTGCTGTTCCGCTGCTTGTTGGTGTCTCCTGAATGATTACTTCCGGTTCTACTATGGGCTCTTCAGAATAATTATCTTGAGTTGTCGTAAGATTGAGGTATTCCCGATGCCATTCAGGACCACCGGAATTGAACTGTGAAAAAGCCGCAAGACATCGCGTATAGTAACTAAAACCTTTAGCGAAATCCACTCGTTTGCCTCATTGCCGACCACTACGTATAAGTCACATTATGACAACAGATTATCAAAATACTTCAGAAAAAAGTCGCAACTTTTTGATAACTCTTGTTGCTCCTGGAATTATAATAAAATAAGTCAAAATTACTTCTCGACAGTCACGTAATTTAGAATTTTTTAAGTAATTGGCGAACTCAAAAGAGCCTTTTAAATTTTGTTCGAAAGGGCCTGGAGGGCCCCCCTCCCCACTAAATTCGCCGATAAAGCGATTTAGCCGGAAGGACCGCCGGAGGTGGGCCGACCCGGCGAGTAATGTTATATTCTTTCTAATATCTAATCCAATATTGGGCCAGAGATGTTTGGTTGTCCTCTATACCTAAAGTCAGTTTAAGACCTACGACCGCTGAGCCCGGCACACAGCTCGGGTTTTATCGCGAAAAGGTTTGTGCCATCTCGGATTTATTCCCAAACCCCCGGTTCGGCCCAGGCCCATATGAGGTTTGCGGTTTCCTAATGTAAAAAAATTATCCGTCTGTCTCGTGCGCTCAATGTGTTGTGGGTTGTATTAGCTTCCCCTTGGAAGAGGAGCAAGGGGAAGAGGAACAAGGAAAAGGAAGAGGAACTATCTGTTGGAGGAGCTTCACTGTGGAAAAGGAGGACGAGGAAGAAGAAAAAGAGGGACAAGAGGAACAAAAACAGTTTCCAAAGCTATTTCGGCAGACAACGTCTTTAAATGTTCATGGATATCCAATGTATGGGCGTCGCGAAGGATGCACGGTTGTAGTTAGAGGCTGTGCGCAGGATAGTCGTTCCGTGGTTCCGTATTATAAATATTTCCTACTAAAATATGATGCTCACATTAATGTAGAAATCTGAACATCAGTGAGAGCGGTCAAGTATAATTACAAGTACATTTATAAGGGCTACGATTGCGCAAATGTCGTTATTGGACCTGAAGACAAGGACTGTTTGATAAACGATGAAATCGCTACCTTTATTGACGCCAGATACGTTAGCGCGCCAGAAGCCATGTGGCGTTTGCTTGAATATCCAATGCATGATAGGTCTCATGCTGTAATCCGTTTGCCGGTGCACTTACCAAATCAACAGCGTATTTTCTTCCAACAAGGAGGCGAACAAGACGCTCTCGATCAAGCGACTGATAAAAACACGAAACTTACGGCATGGTTCCAACTGAATCGAGACGATTCTACCGCTAATCAATATCTTTATACAGAAATTCCTTATCACTTTGTCTTCAGTAATGGCAAATGGACCCAACGACAACGCGGTGGAACTAAGAACGTGCCTCGCATGTACACCGTGGGATTGAATGATCAAGAACGGTTTTATCTTCGACTTCTGCTGCTTCATGTTCCAGGTGCCACGGGTTATGAATATCTAAGATGCGTTAACGGAATCGAATATGCAACTTTTAAAGAATCCGCTTTCCACCGAAATCTTCTTTCCGCTGATGATGAATGGGAGCGATGTTTAGAGGAAGCTAAAATTTTTCAAAGGCCGGCCCAAATGCGACAGACATTCGCGTTAATTTGCATTTTTTGCTCACCACTGAATCCTCAAATCCTTTGGGAAAAGTTTCGCGACGATATGATACTTGACTTCTGTCGTACTCACAACCACCAAATATCGTACAATTTAGCATTACACGACATCGAATTTGTATTGGGCCAGCATCGATTGACATGTTCGACTTTTGGTTTGCCACTTCCAACTGGCATTGTGCCCGAGGCTGAGTTTTACAACGTTGATGAGGAACGAGCTCAAGCTCAAGCACTGATCGAAACGTTGAATCCTGAACAGTACGAAGTGTTTACCAAAATCACCAGCAGTATAGATTCCGAAAGTGATCAAAGATTATTTTATCTCAATGGTCCAGGAGGTTCAGGCAAAACTTATTTATATAACACTTTAATGAGTTTTGTTCGAGGTCGGGGCCAAATTGTACTTGCTTTTGCTTCAACTGGAATTGCTGCAACATTAATGAAAGACGGACGGACCGTTCACAGCGGCTTTAAGTTGCCAATACCTTTAGTCGATAGTTCTGTTTCAGGCATTAAGCCAGCGTCACCGGAAGCCGAAATATTGAGACGAGCAGTACTTATTATTATAGATGAAATTACCATGTTGTCAAAAGATGGCCTTCGTTGCATTGATATGCTTCTCAGAGAGCTAATGAAGAATAACCTACCGTTCGGAGGTAAATGTATTGTAATTGGCGGGGATTTTCGGCAAACGCTTCCGGTTGTGCCAAGAGGCTCACGTGCAGATATCATTGAAATGTGCTTAATATCAAGTCCTTTGTGGCATAAGTTTTCACAGTGTTCGTTGGTGTCGAATATGAGAAGTAAAAATCAAAACGATTTTAATCAGTGGCTACTTAACATTGGTGTTGGAAACTTGCCAATTATTCCAGGGTTTTCTGAAGATATGGTGCAAATTCCTTCCGACATGGTGACGCAAGACGATGTCATAAGTCAAGTTTTTGGCGAAGATATTCACCATCTGTCCGCCGAAGAACTCTCCAAACGTGTTATCCTCTCAACAACTAACAAGGAAACACTTGGAATCAATACCAAAATAATCCGTAAGCTTGAGGGAGATTGTCGAACTTATTACAGTTCGGATTCCATCATCACGGAGGATCCCAAAGATTTTAATCTCTATCCGCCAGAATTTCTTCACGAGCAGAATCCGTCAGGTGTTCCGCCACATGCGCTGGTTTTGAAACGTGGAACTATTGTCATGCTCATCCGTAACCTCAATCCAAAGATGGGTCTGTGTAATGGTACACGAATGATTGTTTGCGAAATGCATAACCGACTTATCACGTGTCGAATCATATCACAATCTCACCAAAACGACGTAGTGTTCATACCCAGAATTGATATAGCACCGAGTGACAGTAATTTTCCATTCATATTAAAACGGCGACAATTTCCCATTATTCCCGCTTTTGCGGTTACAATTAATAAATCTCAAGGCCAAACATATGAGAAAGTCGGTATTTATTTGAATGATCCTGTATTTACACATGGGCAACTCTACGTGGCGCTATCGAGATCTAGAGATCCTAACAGTATCGAGGTATTTATCACTGAAAGTTCCGAGCAAGGAAAACTGTTGGAGTCAAAATGGTTTACGAAGAATGTGGTATTCAAAGAAGTATTTCGTCAATAAATCTGTAAATAAAATGTAAGTTACTTTGTTTTGACTGTATTCATAACTGAATCTTTGCAGGTCAAAATGATTCGGTAATAATTACTCTTTCGCTTAATTCCACTCAACTTTCGACTACCAAATAGTTTAAATACCGCCGAAACAAAGACAGGCATTATTAGGCGGAAAAACCTCAGCTGCAAAAAGGAAAGTTTCTGATAGGGATAACGAAGCTCCTGAGCAAACGGACGCGTGGGGGTTAGCTTTAGGTTAGGGTCAGGTTATTCTCGGTAAGCACGTACCAAACGGCACCACAAAAGTATATTTTCAATAAGGTGTTCCGTAACGGTTTAGCGTCCTTTAACGTAATTCTTCGTCCACAAGCGTTCGATCTAGACGGAAGACCCGCCGAAGGCGGGTCGACCGGCTAGTTTAGAAATATTATCGTTGAGGCAATTTAAGTTGCATTCGATGTAATCTCCCTGTATGGCGAGCCAGGTTGACCCTCGATCCTGGATTCAAACCACACTAGCACGTGACGTCACAGTGACGTGATATGCATTAGTTTGTGACGTCACAGCCACATCGCGTGCTACTCAAGTAGAGGTATGCAATGTTCTTAAGAAATATTTAAGAATACTTTTTTTTGCATTTTTTTGGATTTTGTCTATTGTAAATTTGAAAATTGTGGATTATAGTCTTCATATACAGAGTGTGCATTATGATGAGCAAGCATCACGCAGTTTTTAGTACTTTGCATGACATATTTACTTACAGAGCTTGAAAAAGCCTCTGTTTTTATCTTTCAAAAATTAAACGAGAGCGTTTCGCGTTCTTGACGCGCGCGCACGCAGCTTCGACCACGTGTGAAGCACACGATTCAAAAATGTTTAATGTTTAATCGAAACTCCCATATACTAATTTTCATCTCATTCTGAACAACAGTTCTGCTAAACCCTCTATGTCAACCCTTTTTGCTCCTCAAAACGCCCCTCACCTCCAAAATGACTGCACCATGTTAAAAAGCATCCTCGAAAAACCTCGGATACCAAATTTTATCCCAATCCGAGCCGTGGTTCTAATAAACCCACCTTACCCCTTCTCCAAAACTTCCCTTACCTCAAAAATGGTTTCGCCATGTAAAAGAGCGTCTTCGAAAACTCCGGTATGAAATTTATAATTTTATTTGAATTCTTGTTTTTAACATCTGACACAACTTTCTTTGTGATATTCAAAAAATGGCCACCACGATGTAAACAATATTTTTATTTTTGACAATACTCGTATACTAGTTTAAAAAGTTCCAACTCTATTTCT
>JAQIWB010000018.1:0-15933 GCA_034693825.1 Zercon vagabundus
TGCAGAGGAACCTTTGCGGAAAGATGTACCCGAGAGGTTACATCATAGGGTTAAAAGTGAATTATCATCTGTTATTGACAAGGATGTTTCAATCTGGTATTTACGTGAGGGGTTATTGTTTGGTGCCCTTTTGAAGTTCACGTCCAGCACGAATTTTAACTTTCACAGTCTCAGCGTTTTTTGAGCGAACTACATACTGCGGTATACATTTTCTATATATCCTACATGGCTTCCAATCAAAATTTAGCTGTTTCTGGTCGCGTGGATGATGTGAGAGGGAGCTCACTCGGCGTTTCGGGTACGTCCCTAGTCCCTAGCACATCTAGAAGACCACCAAGTATGAACGGTATTCGAAATCGTGCGGACAGCTCCAAGTATGAAGCAAAAGACGAAATGATGAAGTGTAATGAACGAGTCGTCGTGATGACGCATTGCAGTTGTTCAGAGTCAGATGTTAGAGGAGGTACATAGGAACGTACAGATATCTGAGAGCGGCGGTCGCAAAGTTATTTGTAAAACATGAAAATAAAAATATTGTAACTATTAGAGCGACGAGTATACGGAAATATAATAAGTATATTGCGTGCCGGGTTATTTGGAAGTCGGTAGGGATGCCGGCGCTAACATATTTATGAGAATGCAGTGTTGAGGTGAGTGCGGATGTATGAGTGCGGAAATGGATGAAGAGTTCGTGATCAAACAAAGAGATGTGGGAAGTGGGAAGATTTTCTCGGGGGATAGAATGGGGAGTAGCTAATGAGTTCATCTAGGGAGACATGGGATGGTCAAACTTTGAAAGTCGACAGACGCAGAGTAAGATAAGGTATCTGTGAGTCACAACGCTAGGAAGTGAACGTTGGGTCAGAGTCAGGAGAGAGTGTAGAAAATGTTATTTTTTGGGAATAACAACGGCATGGAGTACACGGGTGGATATGCCACGTGAGAAGTACGAGTGTGTGGATATTGAGATACCGAAAGAGAAATAAAATAGTTCGAAGGGCTTTTTGAGTATGTTTCTGTGGGCTCATTATGCCTAATAAGAATTATGCAAAGTGGGGAAACACACGCAGACCCATGTATCATTGACTGGGCTGGGAATGTATTCTATCAAATTGAGTGCTCAGTTATAAATAAAGTGTGGTGACTCATTAAGTGTCTAGAATGGGGGGATTAAAAGGATTTGGCGCTATTTTGAGGTCAGAATGTAATATCCAGTCTAGCGTTTGTAGAATACAGGGTTGCACAGCTTTTTTCGTTGTGGGCGAATGATTCGTTTGTTGTTAATTTAATGCACCTGTGTGGTACATTGCGTATAAAAACATCGCAACAGGCGGCGGCCATCATTTTTATGCTGCAGTGTAGGTACTACATAGATGCACCAGATGGACAAAGAATGAATCTTTGTCCCCAAGGATAAAAAGTGGCCCAACCCTGTATTCTACAAAACTAGCTAGACTTTCCGATGGGGGTCAGGCCTAATCGCGGTGTAGTAGTATTTGCTGGGTAGTAGTCAATAGTAAACATATTGTCAATGCCAAATGTTGGCAGTATTATTGTCAACACTGAATGCGTAATTTTCAAAGCTTTTCTTAGGTTAGGTTTTGAGAAGGATTCATTTTGGAGGCGAGTCTGGTTTACTCATAATTGCTTGACTTTAATTGTTGAGGATAATTTCGTTTCAGAAAAACGGATAAATTAGCGTGGGAGGAGGAATTGGAGAGAAGGATTAGACAGCTATTGGAGACCAGGGAATGTACGAGGTTGTTAGCTCATGCTCTCAACATCCTCCGAGACGGTAGCTGGTGATTGTCACCGAATAGTCAACTGATGATGACCCGCGAGATCGTGGCGGTGCGCGCCAGTATGGGCGTAACTCGTGCGCGGGTGGAAGAGGAGCAACCCGAGGTGGAAGCCATGATCCCGCCCAACATGGGCATGTTGGCTTTGTTGTCGAATCTGGAGAAAACTCGTCAGAGACTAGAAAATTATTTCACGTTTTTTTTCTAGGAGACGGAATTCACTAGAATAGCTGGTCAAAGGCTCGACGTTATCCACTGGTAAGAACTGACGACCGTGAACAGAAGTATTCCAAGGCTGATAAACGGTAGTACACTTCAACCTCGTTTGTTCGGCTAGCCATTTGTTGCATTCTGGATCATCAACCTCTCCGCTGTTAATGCTTTCTGGAGTCAGATTGGGCCAACGGCACAACCGACCCCGTTTAGCAAACATTCGCTTCCAGGCTTGATCCTCGATGACCTGAGGATCAATTTTTACAACGAAAGGATGGAATTCGCCGTCCCACGAGAGTTTCATGATTTTCCTAGATTTTGGAATCCATGATCGCCAAAAATCCCTTACAAAAATGATTTCATCCGGCCCAGATCTGGAATGACCTGGCCAGATCTGACCGGATCTGGCCGGACAGTAAGTCTGCCTCGCCCAGAAAGATTGGACTTTTCCAGATGAGCAATTTGCCTTGATAAATTTGACCAAATCAGATCGAGTGTTCCGGCCCATATTTGAAATGATCTGGCCAGATCCGACTGGATCTGGCTTGACAGCATATCTGCCTCGGCCAGAAAGATTGGACTTCTCCAGATTAACATATTACTTTGATGAATTTGATCAAATCAGATCGAGTGTTCTGGCCTATATCTGGAATTAACTGACCAGATCCGGTCAGATCTGGTCAGTTAGTTCCAGATATAAGCCTGGACACTCGATCTGATTTGGTTAAATTTATCAAAAAAGATTATCGAATTTATCAGAAAGATTGGACTTTTCCGGATTAGCAACTCGCCCTGATAAATTTAACCAAACCAGATTGAGTATTCTGGTTGCTTTTTAGAAGAAAATTTCATGTACTTGTGTGACTATTTTACTTTTATTTTGTTATTTATTTGAGTATTATTGCAATAAAATTTATCTGGGACAATTATTATTCGAAATAAAATCTTTTTTTTTTTTTTTAATTCGAATAATAATTGTGCGATCACTTTCAAAATCAAATTTTAGATACATACAATTTTATATATACCTATGTTAATTCTTTTATTTTTGTTATTTATTCATTCAGTATTAGTTTAACTACCAAGTTATTTTTTCACTATTTTAAATAGAATTGGCCCGCAGAGAAATTTAACCGAACCGCAGGTAGTATTTTCGGGTGCGTTATAGTAAGTCGTTTCTTTTCAGTTTGATGCGATGCTTTACAACCCATACGGAAAACAGTTTTATTCGACGTTTCTCAATTTTTTTCCATTTTTGTTTTATTTACAATACGTTTTGAGTTTTATTCATTTATGTTTAGTTTTACTCAAGTTTGTTTTTATCGGTTGGCAGATGGAAAATTTATAAACAATGAACTTAATTGATTTATAATAATACAACTGTCGAGTGCGATGATTTATATGAAACTGAGGATCGATGAAACTTGAGTTTAAGGGTGGCCCGAGGAATGGGACGTGGGTATAGTGAGTGATCAGAACATTGGAACCAATAAATAACACTGATAAATGTTCAGTACAGCACCATATATGATGATCTGTGGTTGCGAACAGATGGCCAGCCATAGTCAGTTGCGTGTACAGGGGGGTGGGGGAGATCTCCCCCCCTTAGGGCCCAAAAAAGTGCCTAAAATGTCCTGGGCAAGTCCTTCTTAAATCCACTACAATATATGTTGTCATATCAGAAAATACCCATGGAGGCACATTTGCTGGGACGCACACTTAGGGTTTTTCCCGGGGCAAATGAGAAAACTGGTATTTATCGAAGAAAATTAGTACGTAACCGAAAAATGACAGTGCAAAAATAAAATTAAAAAAAAGAAACAAAATTTCACGTTGCTCGTAATTTATTACACAATGAAAAATTATATAGCACATATATATAATACACTTTTACATTAACATATTATATTTAATTCTGTGTCTTCACCTTTAGTGTGAAGTTTTCACCTTTTGGTCTGAAGTTTTCACCTTTCAGGAAATCACTACTGGTATAAATTGCTGGCAGGTACACAGCCAGGGGAGGGCAAGGGGGCGGCATCCCCTCACCTCCTAGAGCCATATGGAAAAATATCCAAATCCCAAAAAAGATCAACAATTGGAAAAAAATTGTTTTTTTAGAGCAAAACGATGTTTTGCTTCCCCCCTTAGAAAAAAATTCCGTCGCATTCGTGACTGCTGGCATTTACCTGTGTATCCCTGCCGACATGTGACAAAATGGTACCGATATTTCCCGATAGACGAAAGACTCTTAAACATCATTTGTTTATACAACATGGTCAATATTTTTCAGGTTTATAGTACTAACTCAATATTGTTCGGTGAAGTACAAACGTAGTCACCTACTTTGACACACATTCCTGAAATTTGATTACATGCCACTTTCATCGTTTCTGATTCGTACACTGGTATAATATTTTCTATTGTAACATTCATTTCTCTGTGCATAAAAATTCTCGGTGAATCAACATTAAATTTTTGCACAACAGCAAACGGCCTACTGTCCTCGCCAGATTTGAAGAACGTGAGCACCTTGCCATAGCACTTTTCTCCACTAGTGAAAAATATAACGTTAGAGTTATCAGTTCTAAATAACAATTTTGTCGAATAAACGCGACTTTCGTATTGCATTCTTTTGTAACAAGCTTTTTGTTCAACCGAAGTTAGTTCGGGGTAAGACGTAGTTATTGGTCTGCCAAGTAGTACTGGAACATCAGTTCTTTGATTAGACTTTTTATAAAATCTTCCAAATTGCTTTATATCAGGATATTGTTCTTGATAGCATAAAAGCGTCACACAAAGAGATACCTGTTCAACGAGCTGCTTGTCTACACTTTGAACTCCCCTAACTAGTTTTTTCAATATACCATTGGTATCTTCTGTTACAAATGTACTATGTGCCCACAGAGCCCCCCACCGTTTCACGCAGTCGGGTATATGACACATCATGTGCATATTGTAGGTCATTACTTCTTTACCATACAATTCTTCTGCATCAATAAGAAATCTTCTGATCAGAAGATTCACGATTTCACATTCAACATCACTGACTTTTGTTTGTAAAGCCATAAAAATAGCTCGTACCAATAAGCTCCAATGCTCTAAAAATTTTTGTTTCATTTTTCCTCGAAGACACGGGAGTGAGTAATATAAAAGCCAATTTCGATATTCACTGGCCTTGAAATCAGCCCTTTTGGTCAGAGATTTTGGAGTTCGTGTAACAGTATCTGGGGGCTTGCATTGAACCAAAGTTGAGTCAATATGTTCAAGAAACCGCCCCAAGTAGAATTCTTCAGTGTGGTGTTTAGAATCAAACCATAAACACATAAATTGTCTTACAACACCAAGGATTACACAGTGCATATAGTCCACAACAAACGATTTTCCAGCGTCAAATGAAGGCAATTCAAAAAGTATAGTTTCCCGTTTAACCCCGAATAGGTGTTCCGCATTATATCTCTGAGCTCTTCTGGCTAATTTCTTCATGCGCCGAGTAGACCGAATCTTATAATCAGTTTGATGTACTGGATATAAATTTACAGTTCCATCACGCAAACCGGGATGTTCACAAACAGAACATCCATGTGATCCGTTAAACTGCATTATGCCTTGCAAAGATGCTTTGCACGGTGCATCCACGGTGGCAACAGGTGCGATTACTCTTGATGTTATAGTTTTATGTGTTTCAGGATGAACCCATGTAAAGCCACATGTGGATAATTCTTTTAATTCATCAACAAAAGGTTTCATAAAGCCATTCATATAGGGCTTTTTGCCCACAAAAATCTGACACACGACGAAAAACACCTTGCGCAGCACATAAGGTAGCTCCAGAACTGTTGCCATCAATGGCCAAAATTCCTGTGTGGAATTTTTAAAAAGTTTCACACCATCAGTATTCCACAAAAGTGTTATATCAAAATAGCGGCTTTGCTTCACTTCTTGGTAGCCCTCACTATTAATACAGTCACTGTCATCACTTTCTCTGCAGAAGAACTGATATATTTTTGCCTTTTCTAAAAGAAATTTCAAAGTAGAAGCTATTGGGATATAAAAGAACTCATTTACACCGTGTTTTTTGCATTTTTGGCAAGCTTCTTCAGTATTAGCACAGTATTGACCACAATGTTCACAATAATAGTGTATATCCACAGGAGCAGAGTAAAATTCTTTCATAAATTTGAAAAATCTAAAGACAGTAGTTGGCAACGTATGTTCTTTTGGCAGTAACATTGAAAGTAGGCGTAAAATGGCGGCAAGAGCTTCTTTGGTCAATCTGAACGTGATATAGATTTGAAGAATTAACAAGCACGCATGAAATACAGTAACATCAGAGCCGACATATATCTTCGTTCCTTCATTTATGAAGTTAGGTTCATCATCAGTATCGCTATCTGAGTCCTCGAAATTATCATGCCATCTTTCCTCATCCTGAAATAAACATAAGACTTGTTTCAAATGGCATAATGCGCGTAACATGAAGTTTATATAAAAATTTTCGCGATCCTGTTTCAGGGGCGGATCCACGATTTGCATGTTAGAGGGTCCAAACACTTGGTTGAAAACTACTAAATTTTGTACAGTTTTGATTTAATTTTGATAATTTTGCGGAAATATGCTAAATTTGCGAGTTTTTCAGGCTCGAGGGAGGGCCCATGGTCCCCCCTGGCCCTCCCCCTAGATCCGCCCCAGGTCCTGGTGTAATACTTAATTAGGGCATTCAATATAGATCGAAGTTGTCGATTTAGATATTTCATTATTGGCAAAATGTAAACTTCGATATTTTTTGATATTTTCGATAATTTGAAACAACCGTATAAATTCGATATTTTCCGAAACTTTTGAATATTGTGATTTTATTTAGCTCAAAAGTCCATATTCCAGGTATCAAAATGTCATTATAATGTCTAGCTCAGTGTAGTCGCAGTAGTACGCGGTGGTACGACGTACCAGTACTTTTTTCTGTGGCGGTAGGCGTACCACCACTTTCCAGCAATCAGATTCAGCCAGGGACGTATTCAGAGGGGGCGGGGGAAGAAAGGCCCCCGCGTAAGCAAAAAAAAATAGTGATCTCTCTAAAAACGATCAACAATTTTCAAAAATCACGATTTTTGTGTGATTTTAGGGCAAAATTAAACTTCTCCTCCCCCCCCTGAAAAAAAAAAATCTTGCCTACATGCCTGGATTCAGCAATTAAATCTCCGCACGTGAATCACAAAGTGCATTTCACTTGAGGTACTGAGAAGCAAGTTTCAATTTTTGAATGTTAATACCATGATCAGAACTTTCTTGTTTAGAATTTCAACACACTTCAGTTCAGCCATCTTAGTTCGATAATGGATTATGTCAAATGTTTTCGATTACCGTACGAATACAGAAAAACATAGATGTAAAACAAAAAGTATGAGAATTCTTATAAATCAGAGATTTTTTTTATAGTTGTCACGTGGCGCAGAAACCCTTCATAATTCTTCCTGAACTTCTGTGCAGTTCATTAAATTGAAGCATTATGTAAATTTTACTGGGAATAGTATTGTAAACGTGGAAGAGACTTGTTTTGCTTCCGGCATGTATTATTTTTTTATGATTTCGCACTTTTCTATGAACTTCGTGTTTCGTTCGTCAGAATTTTTTTTCACAAAGTTTTTTTTCAAGTGTACCACCACTTCTTTTTTTACCACTACACCCCTGGTCTAGCTCGCTATTCGACATTCGCCTCTCAACTATTCGACTTAGTATAGAGCTAAGTGTCACTGAGTACATAGCTGTGTACAAGTCCTAATTTATTTGAGTGCTATAAGAAATCTGATATTGGTTTTTTCCCAAATAAGTGAAAAACCGCCTAACAGGGTTAAAAATTTCTGCAGCAAAATAACTCTCGAGTAACTATTATCTTACCGATGAGTCTTCTGTTGGTTGATCACCATGGAACTCACTCGAGGCTGTGTCTTCAACTTCAAAGGTCACACTTGACGTATCATCCAGGTTATCACACTCCACATCGACCGGCTGTTGCACGACTGAAGAAGAAACTGTTGCTGATGGCCCAGGCGCAACTGCACCTCCACTAAGTTCTGCGGAAGCACCTGCCAAATATCTTCGAAGCGTCTCACGAGCTGTCTGCAATATTTGAAATATCATTAGCAAAAACGGCAATTGCTTTGTGTCAATAGTTGTCACACAACAAATTTCCGAATGCGGGGCACTAACATCATAAACCAAGGTATAGGATCGAATCTTAAATCAAACGAAAAGTAAGAGAAAAGTTTCGATTAGAAACCTGGAAGCAACAAGAGCCCGTACAGGAAATAGGGGTTTTTATACGGGCTCTGGAAGCAACGACGAAACACCGCGTGTTCAGTACAAAACCTCATCATTCTTACTTGAATCTAAATTATCTGCTTTCATCTTCGTCACGGTTATACTTGTTTCTAAATTTCCATTTTTTTCACTTGATTTAAGATTTTATTCTATATCTTGTTTTAAGATGTGAGCCCTTAATTACCTGGCAAAGCAGTTTTTGTAGCATCAAAAAAATGCAAGAGCTTCAAAAACGTCAAAAACTGAAACTTTCAGAATATTTAATACTACATAAATTACTACATACATTTTTCAGTTGAACTGATTACATGAAATTTAAGGTTTTGGCACATCGTGTTCATATAAGATTTGACGTGCTTTGGTGAACTTCAAAATTCGAAGTCTAATTTCAATTGAACTATACGTTACTATGTTTTTTAATCTACTACAAAATTCATTCGAGATCTGTAGGAAGACATGAGCACTAGTGAGGTTCTACGATTATAAATGTGCAAATGCAAGTAAAAGTCTGAATTTGTTCAAATACTTCACAGAGTCATCTATATTTTACTAATGAATTACTGAGCAATATATTCTCATAGTTATACTCTTATTTGTCTTAAGTTATTTGCACTTCATAATTATGCATATTGAAAATATTTTATTACTATAACTATGCATTATGCATGTGGAAAATAGAAAATATCTTGGGTGCGTCGAACCAGTGATATACTGAATAATGTTCTCAAGGAGCCAGATCTTCTGTGAAACTCTGTATTCTTTAGTTTCAAAATGAATCCGCTAAAGTAAGCGATGTGTGACCTCCCAATCTCTGACGAAAAGGTGTTTTTATTAAAATAGTGATCCTGACAAGCAAAAATCTTACCGGAAAACCCACTTTCTTGTTGTACGGTCCACGTTTCATTCCAGGCAGTCCCATTTCGACGTAGAATACTACGGTATTCCAGGAAGCGCCACAAAATGCTGAAACGCTCCGAACTGATGGTAATACACGTTACACGCCTATAAAATATAACAGTAGAACAATTCTCTTGCACTGCGCGTGGACGCTGCCATTGTTGTTTATGTCCCGTAGAAGTCGCCGCATGAGCAGATAGAACCTGTTTCAGCATGAAAAATAATATTGGAACTCGAAATAGTGAAAGTATATTTGTACAATATTGCCAATAAATAGAAACACAAGTAAAAGGCAATATAAATTTGCTTGTTCTTCCCGCTAGTAGGCTTGCAAAAAGTAAAAATACTCATATTGTTCCGCCAACCTTCACAGCCGGTTAACTTTTCGTTACCTCGTTCTCTCGTCTACTCGTCTTATTACTAAAATTCGCTGCTTTAAATGGCTAATCTAAGCAAGATTTACGTCTTAGTCAAGTATACGGGGTCGCAACAGCACAGTGTGCTCAAGAGGAACTTGATAGCACCGAAGGAAGGCGAGATTTGTGTCGGCCAGGAGGTCAAAGTGACATATCAAGATAAGGTGTACAAAGCTAATGTACTCGAGCTTTCAGGTACGTTCAAACTGAAAATACAACTCCCAGTCTCGCGATATCCGAAGAAACGGTTCGGAAATCCAGGGATTAACAGTTATTTTATTAATTTGACGCGTTTGACGGTTGAAACGAAATTTGAAGACAGTTTAAAATTTATGTTTTCAATTGTCGTTGTTTGTGGCGCGCACGATTTTCTAAAAGCCAAAGTGGATCAACGTGCACTCTTTTAATTACTAATTTTTGTCAAAATAATATTAAGTCTATTCAAACCAAAGGTTTGTCTGTAATTCTTTATGTGGGCTCAATTATACTTCAGCAAAGAACCAGGTCAAAACCCAAAACTTAATTTCATCTCTATTGTAACCAGGTGCCTACTAACATGTATAAATAAAAACAGTGACGAAATTTAAGCATTTTTTGATTCTCGACACATGTTGTTGACTCAATCTATAATTTGATGTTTATGAGTCGAATACGTGAAAGATTTGCTTGGAGCAAGGCTTTGAAAAGTCTTGCAATTTACTTTTTACTTCCAATGTAATGTTTCAAACCTGAATATTCGATTAAACGTAACATATGCTTTCAGCTAGCAAAAAGCTTCTTGATGCCAAGTTGGATTTCATCATAGCCGAAGCTGCCGCTCAAACAAAGTCCAATGTGAAGCAGCAGCAAAAAAAGCGTTTTGCTGACTTGAATGACATGGATCAGGATCAATCTGACGACGGAAAAGAAGTGAAAAAACTCAAAGCTGAGAACAGCCGTTTGAAAGAACAGTTAGAAGAACAACGTCTACACAACGGTAACTTTTTGATGAACTCACTACTTCTTGGGTCGTGGGCTCTATCACTTATTCGAATTACTCTGTCTTGAATCATGTTTGGTTTTCTCGTGCGGCTGATTTAAGAGCAATTATTTTTTCTCTTCGGTGTTATTCGAAGCATGGTCCACACACAAAAACTGATCAGTATTTATGAGATTACGTAATCAATTCATGACGAAATTAAAATTTAACAACCTATCCATGAAATGTGATGTTCCAAAACCTTTTTCAAGGAGAGAAAATGTAGAAAGCCCTGAGAGTTTTTTTTGTAGGTGCAGTAAATTTTTACGCAAATTACAGAAAAAAACCATTTTGAAACCTCTGGAGTTTTTGATGTTTTGGTTTTTATATTAATATCATATATTCAAATGTTGCATAAAATATATCAGTTGTTATATGAATACATCTCAAATATCACTAACTACTTCTCGATTATATGTAGCTACCTTATTATCTTTGACGATTAATACTGGATACTAGAAAAACGATATATCGAAATTTTGCAGCATTTGCATCTTAATCCAAAAATGCTTATTTTTGGCAATATATTGATATTTTTTTTCTAGGATTTTGTCGATTTTTTGTTATTGGGGAGGCACACCCCCTTGCAAATACGTCCCTGTAAGTTACTTTTTGGTCAACAATTAAGCATTATAGTTCTGTGTGAGCTTGAAGGAAATTCGCCTTTCAAATCATACCAAAATCGGTCAGCACTCTAAGTGCGTATTTTGTAGTTATTGAGTTCTATACAGCGCTTGGAATGGACCTGGAACTTGATTTTACGAGTTCAGTGAGAACCCTGACCTTAGCGAGTGAGGCGAGTGCCAAAATTTTGATCTTTCAGCGCTTGAAATTTTTTTTGTGTTTTTTGAATATGAATGGGGACACGTGTTCCTAGTGCTCCCACTTTGTGTACGTCACTGATTTGTGCCATTTTTTCAGAAAGTTGCGACATGCTTCAGAAAATCAAAAAAGTACTTAAGCGTGCAACTACAGTGCTGAACGCTCTGGAAAAACAACAGAATGATTACAATCAGATAGCTCTTATTGCAGCAGAGCCTGTCATTCCCGCACCGGTACAGTCCCCGAAGATTCATGAGCACTATTTGTGGCACGATACAGATGAAGACGTAAGTCGTATTTCTTCAGCTAGACCCATGTCAGTAGTCAGTACACCAAGTAAGACTTGTTTCTTGCTCGTTTGTGCTCAAGTAATTTTCAGAAAAGCAACCCGAAACTCTTTTAATTGATATAATTTATTGTTCTCGCAATGTTTTGCAAACATTTGGGCTTCACTTTTATGATGTCTGCCAACTTGTGCTTTCGATGTTTTCTCATAAATAAATAAAAATTAGTGTGGTCAACAAAAACATACAGGGAGTTGTTGGCTCTATTTCGTCACTGAAGAGATGGGACGAGACTGGCAAAATTTGATGATCATAGCAAAGTTTCGGTTGATTGTGTCATCTATGTAAGTTTACTTGCCAATGAATCAGTGGCGCACGCAGGAATTTTGCAAGGGAGGGGGGGGGGGCACGCAATAAGAGGAAAAACATAGAAAGCTTGAATATAGGCGCGGCGAGAAATTTTTTTGGGAGTTTTTCACTACAGAAACTAACTTTTTAGCACTTTTCGGACTCCACGTTACGAAATTTGAATGAATTCTCGTTCGCGAGCGAAGCAAGCGCAAAAATTTTGATGTTTTAGAAATCAAAATCGTCTTTTTCACGACTTTTCAATCTGAGTGGGAGGGGCACGTACCTACTGTGCCCCCCTCCCTGCGTACGCCACTGCAATAAATTGAAGAATTAAAAAAAGCAAAAAATAATTGCTTGAAAATGAATGTTGCTTTTCCATTCAAAAATCTGACTGGATCCATCATTGTTATTCAAACCAAGCTTTACCATGTTTTATATTTATTGGCGAATCCATGGCAGAACTGGGAATTTGCGTTTGGAAAACTTCCTATCTTTACGTACTTTTGTGAAATTGAAGTCCTACGTTTTCTGCATAATTTCAATCTTGCTCGTTACATGCGCTGGGATGAGACAAATTTGGTAATGCAAAAAGTTATCATATGATGAATCGTGTGAACTATAAGTGTCACATGTTTAACCCGAGTTTCTGTTCAGCGTTTACATTGTGCTCAGGGACGTATTCGGGAGGGCAGCCATTTAGAGCTAAAACAAGCAGAAGTTCATTAAAAAAAGGTCAGCAATTGACGGCCCAGATCTTGAAACTCTGTATAGGATAAAATCGTAATCCAAGCGAAAATGATGGAAAAAGATTTAATTTGAAATCTAGAAACAACCACGGAAAATCATGGGCTTCGGACAAAACTTCATATTTTGTACTTATTTTAAATTCTCTGCTTTCATCTTTGTCGCGTTTATGGGTTTCAATTTAAATTTTTTTTAATCCTGGTTTTTAAGATCTGGGACCTCAATTATTTTTGACAAACATTAGTGAGAGCTGAGTCAAAATTGGGTTTGCCCCCCTGAAAAAAATACTGGCTACGTACCCGCTTGTGCTTGTTTAAACTAGTGCTAATGCGGATGTTGTAATATGGATTCAGACCCAAAGCACGAGTTATGCGTCTGAGTATCTAATGTCGGCGTTTATTTTAATTCAGGTCGTAGAGCTGATGAGTGGCTCTGGCATCTATTTGAAGAAATTGGAGCTCCGAAAAATAGAATCTGCAACGAGTCCTTCCAGCAAAGCCCGCTCACTGTTAACGGCAATCTTTCAACCAGAAGTGCTGGTGTCCCATTCCGTGTTAGGTGGAGATAGTCGCAAAAAAGACTCCGAAGGCAATGCTTTAATTCCGAAGAGCCCGCTAGACAGTAGCGGCGTTGAAGCCATACTCAGTAAGTAAACAATAACAATATACGAGTTATTAACGTCTTTTTTTCGAATTTGGTTTTGAATGTCATGGCGTACTTCAGAGACACTCTAAGACGGTTGTCAGAGGCTAACTCCGAAACCTAGGTAAGAGAGAGTGCCTGCGGCGAAGTAACTCGAACTAAAAAAAAGTAGTAAAATTTAGAACTAGATTTGAGTTGCGCCACCAGCACCGACGAATGGTAGAAATAATTTCACCGAGCAACGTAGTTTAAAGTGATTCTCTGAGCATTCCCAAATATTCTGATTTTGAATGTTATACTTGGAGCAAGTTTTTTTAGTTGAAAACTTAACTTTAGCCTGTCGTTCAACAGTGGAAAGCGTCGATTTAAATAGTTAGTTTTTTGAAACAATTTATTATTCTATTCGCTAGTCTTTCTAAATATATATTGCAGCTAGTTAACAAATTCGGGTTTTATCCGTTTCACATGTTCTTACTTAGATCTAGGGGGCAATAACCCCTCCCACGAGCCTACAAATACAGCAAATATAGTAAAATTCTGGCAAATTTTTCATTTTTCAACGAAACTTAGTCAAACATGGGTAACTTTTCACTACTTAGCCCCCCTACAAGCAAATCCTAGGTTCTAGGGCTTAATAAACAAAACTTAAACTGTGATATTATTGTTATTACAGGTTATATACAAAGCAAGTCACCCGAAAGTACACGGAGTTCTCTAGTGAAAGCGATGAATACCCGCATGTCGGAATTGAGACTGGTCAATAAACTTGCAGGCATCGGGCAAAACCTATAAATATTGTATTCAGAGTTTAATATCGATAAAACACGGTAATAAGATGAAACTTAAAAAAACATAATTATAATTTTTTAAACTTTCTTATTACACGTGGTTAGTTAATTTGGATGAATTTCTATATTCAAAAAATAAAAATGTTCAAACCAAATAAGCTTTTCATCGTATTGAAAGCAAAAGTTCATGAATTTACCGGTAAATTTGATCGATAAAATTTACCGAAAAATTTATGAAGTTTGGGTTTTAAAACAATGAAAAACTTATTTGGTTTAAGCATTTACAATTTTTGCATATAGAAATTCATCTAAATTAACTAAATACGTGTACTAAGAAGGTTTAAAAAATTATGAGGTACTTTTTTTTATTTCATTTTTTTACCGTGTTTTACCGATATTCAACCTTAGTTGTATTTTTTGTTACAAAAATAAAATTGTTTGTTACCTAAATATATGCAGTCCTACTTCGTTGTTATTTTCATTTGTCGATTATTTTTGTTTTTTACTTTTCATTTCATTTTTCCTGCAGCGTAAGAAAATAACAAAAAAATTTCTGCTATCTCCTGGAGTTTGTCTAAGTGGGCCTGGGAAAAACTGACAATGTCCGATGTTTTAATTTCCTGCGGAAATTGAAATTGCGGAAAGTAAAAAAATATTTTTTTCCAATTATTGCGAAAAAAATTCTCTAAATTTTCTGTGGTGCAATTTTTAGGTAAAACAGAAAAACATAAAAAAGGATATTAGTAGGACAAATGGCGCCAATTGCCATTTAATCTTTTTGAAAATAAAATTTTCACCTGGGATCAAGAGAACTTCACCACGAAAAACTACTTCACACACAGAATAGCTAGCCAGAAATCTGCCAAAACTTTGACAATCTAGAACGCCTAAATTTTAAAAACTGTTAGCGGTCTAAAAATCGAGTGCTTGGTCTACTTTCTGCAGCATTGATTCCACTTTTTCAAATAAACCACCTTAACATAATGTAGCTAATAAAGCTTGTTTAAAACTATGATTAAGCAGTAACATCAATGCATATCAAATAAACTCGCAGTAGCAAGGGCGAGGGTAACGCTACTCGAACAATGCTGCTAGTGTGCTGGTTATTATTTATATTCTAATCGGCGGGTGGCATCCAGAAATATTCCACAACGCTGTTTTCTGAGATCATTTGGAAATTACCCGAAGAGTTCTGGGATTGTGTGGAAATACTGCAGAAGGGTGTTTTGGGGTCATCTGGAAACATTCTGATAAACTGATCTAGACCAGATCTGGACAGAACTGGAATAAACCGGTCTGAGCAGATCTGATCAGATCCGGGAATTGGGCAGATCTGTACAGATAGATTTGATCTACCAGATCTGACCAGATCCCTATCTGGGAATATTCCAGAAGGGTGTTCTGGGATAATCTGGAAATATCCCAGAAAGGGTATCTGGTCAGATCTGGTAGATCAAATCTATCTGTACAGATCTGCCCAATTCCCGGACCTGATCAGATCTGGCCAGACCGGTTTATTCCAGTTCTGTCCAGATCTGGTCCAGATCACTTTTTTTCGTAAGGGTGGTCAGTATATTCAACCCGGATAAACCAATATCCGAGTACAGCTCGCCGAGAGTCACCAGATGGGCTATCACACTG
>JAQIWB010000019.1:0-15754 GCA_034693825.1 Zercon vagabundus
CGTATATATACGGTTTTCGCTTTCATTATCGACCTTGTCACGGTTCAATGTTACGCTATTTTAATTAGGGAATATTCTAGATCCGATTAATTATCGATTATTCTAGAGACGCTTAAAATAGAAACGCCAATTTCGGCTGAGGTTACTGTACCGATTTTTAGATTACGGCATGACGCAATTTTTCGGCTACCGGTCTTGGCTATAATATTAATTAATACGAATATTTGATCGCTTACATTAGACCTTGGCACCCATTTATGTGAAAAATATGGTGTGAACATTCTAGAATGATATTTCAGGAAACATAATTGATTATGGCCTTTACGATAATTTAAATTCCGTTTGAGGTTACGCTTTATTTTCGGAGCGCTATTTTTGGAAACTTAATCGATTTTACGAGGCTATTCGTGCTCACATCTAGTATATAAGCTTACTGTGTAAGATGTAAAATTTCATTCACAAATATGGATAAGTCACACGTTACTTTCAAAGTGCCAATCGTTGAGGAGAGCCAAGTTTCTGAAGAACTACATGTAGTTCCATCGAGACAAGAAATTGGCGGCTACATACTTCAGCAAAGCGAAGCTTCACTAAATCAGGAACAAGATGATACAATAATGATTGAAGCCCCGTATAATGTCGAATCAGATGAGGAGCTAAGAATGAGAGTTCCATCAAAGCGGAAACAAAACATGAAGGAAGCTGAAGACAGTCAAGCTCTAGTTCCTGAAATTCTCGAACCGGAGACTGTCAGAGAAATTGATTCACCGGTTCATACTATTTTAATGCATCCACCAATTAACGAGGAATGTCCACAAGTATGTAATGAATATCATGATAATAACGAATGTCATGATAATGATAATATGTCAGAAAATTCTCAGGAAGTTTACGACGATCCAGTATGTAAATGTCTTCAGACTAAGCTATTTGAGCATAGGCCGCTATGCGCGTTATGCAAACAAAAATTCGATTCTGATGAGAAATGTTTGCAACATCAGAGGTTGACTCACTCCGAAATGTTTTATGAAAATACATACCCATTCATCGCCATTTGTAAGGAGTATTCTCACCGCACATTCGCTGTCACCTTTGCATGGTGCATAAGTGAAAAATGCGAATATTATTATAACTGGCTACGTGTTCAAAGCTCATTGAAAAGGAAGTTGATGCCCCTTTTAGTCTTATTTCCGAAGGGTTATTTTACTGTACTAATGAACGGTTATAAGGTTACGAAGGGCTCTGATGTACGGGAAAGAGCTAGCATCTCTACCACTGTTCAAGTCTTGACGGGAAATCCTGAACTTTTTGCAGACAAGTTAGTTGAAATTATTGAACGAAAACGTAATCATTATACTGGCAACGGTGGAGTCTTTAAAATGACCGAATGCGACGCAGTTTTCGTCACAATTCGTACATCTACATTCAATTCATAAGCGAGGTTATAAAATTGATTACGTTTAATAAATAGTACTTGACTTTTCATATAAATTATGTTGTATTGCATAACCATTTTCTGCTGGCCACTCGGCTTCCATTCTTTCCATGAACCTAATAATGTCAAGATTTTGCTGTAAACTTTCATTAACTGATCATTATACTAATGTTAAGTAGTGCTTAAAAATGTGGACGTATGTAGTGATTACGTTTGTGAATTTATTGGATTACGGATAAATTTTGGTGTTATATGATGAGCTTTACTGACGTCTTAATATGGATTATGGATTTTAGTGATATTTTCAAGCCCGGGTATGTATAATAATCAATACAATTAAAATATAGATAGAGATGAAGATTTTATTAGAATAAAAGTAAATATAAAGGTAAACAAAAGGTTAAAGAAGGGTAAAACAAGATTTCAACAATGTGATCATGAAATCGATAGTTATATCAAATTCGGGGAAATATTTGAAGATATACATAATATCGGCCAATTCGGTCATCAGTTTTCCCAAGCTAGCTAAGTTTATTCGTGGTTCCTTGATTTCCTCCAAAAAGAATTTGATAACTTCGGTATAATGCATATGCGACTCTCGAAGGGGGGTCCATGGTTGTATCGGAAAACGAGAGTCGGCACTCATCATGGACTCATAGAAATCGCTCTGAACGGCGTCATCGAAAGTTAGCTTTTCCTCGTGGTTACTATGACAGACGCGCTTGATTACGGATAGCAGTCTTACGAGTTCTTTATCGCTCCCATTTTTGCCATTTTTGTTAGCGATAAAGTACATACTGGAAAAAAAAAGGAATAACAATATTCAATTATCAGCATATTTATTTAAATCTCTCATAAATTTTCTTGCACATGAAATTTATAAAACTTTGTGCTTCACGCTCTGATGAAAATTGCCGTATATGTCCGACAATAATTAAAGTGAAACGTGCGATAAGGGGCAGATCGACAGTACTCATTTTCAGTAGATTCAGTAGATGTAGCCGAGCCTGAATTAAATACTTCAACAGTCCATTTCTGGTCAGCTCATGAGGTTCGGGATATTCATACTGCGTAAGATGTATTACTCTCCAGTAAATCCTATGCATTTCGTCATCAAAACAGGTTTCATCCTCGGGATACTTGTAGATTCTGGCTATATTACAGAGGTAACACACCAGCGAAACGAAATTCTGAACCTCGTCTAGACTAAACTCGCCAAAAGTCGTCGAAACCATACCGATTTTTACTTACTTGCCTGTCAGACTTTGTCAAATACTGATATTTTAGATAAGACTGCGACGGTTTTATATATTTGGTGGCAACATGCGATTTGAGAGAATTTTTTTAATTAATGTTTTTTGGGATATAGCAATATCTTTGAAATACGACTTTTTCTAAGTTAATTAATCTATGAATTTTCGCTTTTGAAACATCATTGGGTAAATAGATTAAAATCCAATTAAATATTTGACACGAGGTAACAAAATATATTCAAATAGCTCGAGGATCAACAAAATGTGCATATCAAAAATCCTGAAAAAAGATTGGGTAATGAAGACAGCTAATTAAGAGCTATATATTATAGTACTATTTATCAATTAGTTTTTACGGTGTTGTTGTAGCATTGTCCGCGCTTGAGTCCGTTACGGATGACGTTGCACACCTTAGAGCAGGTCTCCTCATAAAAGGCGGATATTGGCCAGGCCTGCTCACTGTGATGTTGCATGTCCTTTCTCCAGAGTACTTGCATATCACGATACCCAACGGCGTGACGTTTGGTACGGTCGATTCGAGCTTAAATCTTCTGGGTTGTACGTTTTCACAGGAGTCTTCAAGTGGAACTTTCAGTCCTGGCGGGCAGCTCCATGATCTGGTTTTCTTCAGGTCGATATCTTTACCAAGATGTTGGAAAACATCCTCAGTTGGATAATAGTCAATGTTTGGCATTGGTACCGGCAGAATAGTGCAACTTATTTCGTGACCGAAATAGTCACGAGTGTTAATCATTAGCTGAAGAGGTTTAACGATCGGGCATGCCACTTCTTTCGAGACACAACCCGGGCTCGAGTGAGCTGTGAGGGCTGTAGCGGCCACGATGAGAACGGTTAGAACTGTTTTGAACATTTTTTGAGACTTTTATGTTTTTGATATGGAAATACATGAACCTTTATACAAATTCTAATCACCACGAATTACGTAGGTTTAAAAACATGCCATACTTGTAACAGATACTCTTGACAATCAATGTAATACAATATTGTAACGAGTGCATAATATATAATCAGAATAGTTAAATGGAAACGTAAGTGATTTAATGCACAACGGCTAATATTGGTCTGACGTCATGACCTTTTTCGTATAAAGGAAGATGCGTAAGCCATCGTTCTTACATAACATCGTATACTGCTATAACTATGATGTATCTCATAATTAAACTGTATGCTATCGCGCTCATGATGGCTTCTATCAACTCCATGAGCTGTCATCGGTTGGAGGATGTCACGAATCACGACGTCACGGAAGCACCTCAGGAAATCAACTCCGTGAGCGGTCATCGATTGAAGGTTGTCACGGATCACGACGTCAGGGACGTGCCCAGGAATGAAGTCACGGATGCCCAGGAACCTCCATTCTGTATCCAAACGTGTGAACGTTACCAAAAAATGCCGGATACCGAATATACTGAAGTCACTCTTCAGTGTACCGGTTGGCGCCATCCGTCTCAATTTCCTTATGATCAGGCGTGCTATCGGTGGCAGTTGTTATCCAAATAAATTTTATGTATGATTTCTACATAGTTATTCGCATAAATTTTAGTTTTTATTTCTGTTTTTGGTCCGACCATGTCTATATCTGTGACCCATATTTTATATAGCGTTATGTTACAAGATTGTGGCATACTTACGAATAAGATTGCTACATCTCCGAATGGGAATTTTTCATCGTGCAGAAGAGTCATTTGCGATTGTCAATTTTGATGTGCAAAAAGGGCGTATATGTATGCGCTAAAATGCAAAAAAGTCGATCTGTTTAAGCCGCCAGCAGGATTTGAACCTAGACCGAATCATTACGATTAGATTGCGAGCCATTTACGGTTGCTGATGGTCCAAACAGATCGACTTCTTTTTATTGAAAAACTGACGATATTATGAAAAAAAGAGACAGCATTTTGGTTATGTCGCAAGCGATGAAATTTATTGATTTTGAAATATAATATTACATGTTATTCGGCATACATCTTGTTGTATTTTGTTTCCTGTATCCACTCTCTCGAAAGGTCGGGTTTTTCCACGAAAAGATAACGTTTGTTACGTACAATTTTGGTTTGAAGCACCAACGGCCGCTGCGAAATCCGTGACAGTTCCTGAGGGTATACGGTTCCCCGGATCTCCTCACCATCACCGTCCTTAAGCCTATATGTAGTGACTTGCCCGGGAACTATCCGTGATATGGTGAATATTTCATTGGTGAATCTCTGTATACTTTCCTTGTCGAATATTCCAGGTACTTTCCGAAGTCTGACTTTATCGCCGAGCTTCAATAATGATTTTTTCGTGTCAGGTTTTTCCGCAAAGACTCTGTCGAAAATCTCCTGTCTCCTTGCTGGGTTGGTCGCTTCTACGGGCGACATTTTGATTATCCTGTGCCATGTATTGTTAAATTTTGTTTGTATATCTTTTATCACAGATTGCCAATTTTGTGTCTGGTTTTCTATCATGTATCTGTAAATGGTACGACGTAACTTTCGGATAAATGACTCGACCGGAGCATTATGGACTTCCGAACTAAAACTATGATAGAGTTTGACGCCATGTTGTTTCAGGAACTGCATTACGTCCTTATTTCTCCATTCAGAACCCATGTCCGAGGATATAGCTTTTGGTACCTCAGGCAACTCGGAAAAAACCTGCTTTAGGCCTGCAAGCGTATTTTCTGCGCTTTTTGATTTTAGTGGTACTAAAACACAATACTTGCTAAAAATATCTATGCATGCTAATACCCACTTATACCCCAAATTATATCTGGAAAACTTGGAAAAATCTGCTAAATCAATACTGAGAATTTCGAAGCTCTTCAATGCGACATATTTTTTACGTAAAAATTTTTTGTTACTCGTTTTAGTCAGGGTGTAGGAATTTTTTCCCCTTAAAAACTGCTTCGCAGTATTTAGACTTACATTGCCAGCTTTCGCTAGTATAGCCGGCCCACGATAGGCAGATGGCAACGTTATATCCGTGTACAAACGATTTAGTTCTTTGTTCATAATTTACTTATCACTTTATTTACCAAACCAGAGCCTACACCGCCGAGCAAACTAATTACCAGTGGAATTAATAAGGCAAGGGAACCACCATGTAAAACTAACTGTTTATTTAAATTTTTCGGCTTGTATTTTATATTACCTAGTTTCCTGTAAAAAATTTTATGTTTCACAAGTTTATTTTTATATTTTTTGGGTATGTTTGGAAATTTGTTCTTGATTAAGTTAGCAGCCACGTTTCTAAATAATGATATCTCTTTTCTGCTAGCGTTATTTATTGCCGCATTTCTAGATTTTTTATTCTTTATTTTAGACAAAAACTTGGCGTAAGAAGAATAGCTACCGCCAAACTGAGGGGATTTCATTCTGTAAATTTGACAATATCAAATTATGACCACCCTGCTCGAGTCTCAAATACATATGCGCATATTTTTGTTGCGATAATTCCTTATATAACGCCAAAATTTCGCTTTCGCGAACTTTATCATCATACGTTTGCCGTAAAAAGGTTTTAACCTTTGCAGAAGAGTACTATTGCATCAGTCCCTTGGCTGATGATTCTAAATTTATAGTCATTTACAAATAAATTGTGGATAACGAATATACATGACGCATCCAAATGGCTGCAACCGCGAGTGAAAAGGTCCACCACGGATTTAAGGGTTTGCGGCTCCATAAAGCAATCGTCAAATACGATTAAATGATGACCACCTTCTTCCCTTTCCAACGTATCTATGTCCAATTCGCGGCAAAACGTAATATTCGGATCGTCGAAAGGTATGTTATACCTATGGATCCATGTAATTTTTGTTGGTCTGTTTTCAAAGAACCGATCGTTTTTTATCAAATTATAAATCAAAGAAGTTTTTCCCGATCTTGAAATCCCGTGAAAAATTAAGCGCGAACCGTTAGGATGGGAAAAATTTAGTGAACAAGGTATTAAGTTGTTGCTCATTTTTTATGGTATCTGTAGTAGAAAATTTGGAACAGATTTCATCAATTTTATAGCCCAGGCTTAAGTAGTATGCCATGAGACACACCCACTTGCCACATGTAAGACTCTCGGAGTCCTGCAGGGTGCATTTATTGTAAAAGAAATCTTTCCTCGAAATGAGGAAGTCTAAAATTTCTGGAGCGAAAGGCGGCAGACCCAGCGGGTCTACATAGAAAGCTACGTCTTCATAATTGATGAACAAGGTCAGCCAATGGCTGCCGAAGCTGCCCCTGGGTGACATGTTAAGTATTATTATGCCTCTAGGCTTTAAATTAATTAGCTCGTCGACCGCAGCCACAGCTGTGAATTCTTGGCGCGTGTACCGGTTACTTAGCAATATTTTTTTTAACTCAAGTTCATCCATTATTATTAAGTTAATGTAATTTTATTATTTTTATCTATTTCCAGTATCTTTGGCACATTTTTGAAGATAAGAGCCGTCACCTGGTACGGTGTAGGGTTTTTGAAAACTAAACTTAGCCGGACGTTGTCGTCTGTTTTAGCTGGAAGGTATCTAGTAACACCCGAATTTTTAACGTTGAAATGAAGAATAAAACTGCCGTTCTTGAACGCATCAGGCTTGAAAGGGATATCGCTTGAAGGAAGCGAATTGAGCAATTTGAAATAAGTTCTGTCAAATTTATCATTATCTAAATCTACGTCATCGTACGTGTATAGCATTGAGCCATGCGCCAACTGAGCCTTCTTGAGACCCAAATGCTCAAATTTGAAAGGGCTTTTAGTCACGTCCCCACTGAGGGACGTCGTTTTGACTAGCACGCATGTTAAATTAGTGTAAACCGGATTGAGGGAATCTAAATGAATTTCTGACGTATTTGCAGGAATTTGACGACGCAAAATTTCTTGTTTTGGTAGGGCATATTTAAACGAATCCGTTTGGAGTTGGTTCTGTATGAAGTAGTCCGTTCCTGGACTCACCAGATATCTACGAAGGTGCAATTCGAATCCCTCGAGCACGAATTGATGACGTAATGTAGCTTCGAGTAAATAAAGTTCACTTCTGTTCAATGTGAAGTCAAACTTGTACTGTAAATTATGCGGAAGAGCTTTGGTTATTCTAGTCAAATCAATATTCAGTTTTCCGTATAACTCTACCGTTTTTTTATCCTCAATTAAATTTTGTCGTTTTACATTAGCAGTTCCAGTCAGCAAATCGTGTTCGCCTGGGGCGTCATCGGTCCAACCTGCTGATTGAAGTATCGTGTCGCGACTGTTTTGATTAGCGGAAGTAAGGATATTAACATAATTTGACATATAATAAAGTTGATTCTCACTGACCACGACGTCATTAAGGCTTACTGTTACCCGTTCAATTAAGCTCGAAAGTAAACTGTTGACGCACGTAAATTTGGCGAGTTCTCTTTCAGCTGATGCGGTTTTGGCAGTGCTGTCTTCTAATTTCACCTCGTGCTCGGGTTTTGGCACGAAGGACCCTCGGACTTTAAAAAAATACATGGATCTAAATAACGGCTGTTCTCCGTATAGACAAAATTAATATGTTTCGTCGACGCTTGTATAGAGCTCACAGGAAATACTTTCACAGTTTCACACTTATCTAAGGAGGTGTCGCTCATTGGGAGGCTAGTAAGTTCAAAAAACGAGAATATCCCAGGAGCCGATTTCTCATGGTATGGTTCAATCGACATTTTCAAGTAAAAAAGTTCTTTTTAGTTTTTTTACGTCTTTTAACAACTTTTTTTCGGACCCTACCTACCAGTTTTCTGCGTCTACCTTCTCCCCTTAATTTCTTCTTTATTTTCTGTTTACTAAGATTGATACGTTTCAGAATCGCTTGTTTGAAAGGTGTACCTTGTTTGATATGCTCTAGAAGTTCGCCGCTGACACTTTTTAAGCCTCTGCCGCCATATTTGAGAATAGCGGGCAACAGACGTCTGAAAACATCTCCGAAGACGCTGGAGCCGCTTTGTAAATAATAATGATCTGTCGAAAACCTACTCGGGCTGCCATATCCGACCAGCACAGGTTTCATGTTTAAAATGAATTAATGTTAGTTTGAAGTCGCATTTTAAACCTAAAATATGCCCCAAACCAGCAACTTTCAAAATGTGTCAAATCGGCATCAAAACTGATGTCAAAACTGACTAATGTTAACTTGTCTTTGTACCAATTTAATCTTCTAGCATTTCTCTTATGTGTAATGACATGATAAGCGGCGGTGCGCCCAAGTTCTCGTATGTGATCGAGTGTCCCGTCTCTGACGTCAATGTAGCGTGTACACTCGAAAAATTATTGGTATTTAACTCTTTGTAAGCCAAGTTCGTAGGACTATATTTTATAATAGATTCATCATGTTGCGTTTCGAGTGGAATTACAGTTAGAAGTTGGGCTGACGAATTAGCGATTGGGGTTGGCTTTATGATATCCAAGAACAACATGCCTAAGCGGAAACCGACGAGTAAATCTGGTGGTTTGAAAGCGACAACTTTTTCGTCACCGAATAGCTGATCAGAAAAAAAGCCCAACATGGCTGACAAACGAGGCTTAAAATGCACTCGGTTTTCTAGTTTAACGTTCGGAAGTCCGTTGTATGTGACAATTCCGTCAACAAGCTTGAAAAACATCGAGGGTTTACTCTTTGGAATTGTGGCCACACAGGTTTGATTTAAAATATTGATGACATCTTCAGCATCTGAGAAACTCCCGAATTGGAACTCTTTTTGTTGAGTTTGGAATCGAACGTCATATAGTGTATACTGCAGACTGCCATCAGTTTTAGCTACCGGTCGTTCAAACGTACTCTTCATATTTAAAAACTGTGTCGATTTAGCCCCGACAACCCTCATATGCTGTTTATTTGCCAATATCTCTGCATCGTTCGTAAGTGCTTCAATAAAGCTTTTACCAAAACCTAGCATGTCTTCATCGTCGGTGTCAAAAAGTACTTGAATACCATAAAATTTAGACCTGGGATCTTTCACCCAAGAAATTTTGAAATGTGTATCTTTCAAAAAAATTTCGAACTGGGAAATAATGTCGTCGCCTGCTCGAACTATCAAATAATGTTTCTTTTGCCTTACCTGCGGGGTAACTAAAACTAGATGCGCATCAGTACTTGATATATTCGAAAAAAGCGCGGGAACTAAAGCAGACTTCAATGCAATTTCCCACCGTTTGTTAGGGTCTAAGCTAATCGGAGTTTCCAAAACAGTTTCGAAGTTTGTTAAAATATCGTTTTGCTCTTTCTTGGGCGTCGACAGCAAGTATAGGTACATGGCTGAATGAAGAAACATGTGATACATAGTTATATTATATACTAATTTATTTTTTGAGGGTTAATAAGCATTTTTTTTTATGGTTAGAAAATTAATGGAAAGGAGCAATAACCTAGCCAAAATACTTTTTTCCGGCGTTTTAGTTTTACTTTTTTCCGGCGTAAAATATTGTTTTTGAGACTGTAACGATGTTTGATGAGTTGCATCTAAATGTGCATACGCTTCTTTATCAAAATATGATTGTTTATTCCCGGCAATTAAATGCAACGGCACTTCAGCAGTAATTAAATTAACAATATGAGGCTGCATCCAAATAGCGGGCTTGTCACGGTTATTTCTAATCATAAAATCTATAAGATTGAGAATAGAATTTTCAGTTCCCGCTATTCGGAGAGAGGCGGGATCAAACTTTACTGAATTAATAATATAGGGCAATAACATTTGAACTCTGCGCTGGAACTGTTTAGAAAAATAAGAAACAATACGCTGTATGCTTTCCTCCACGCTCTCGTTAAGCATACTTTTTCTAAGATCGAATTTTTTCCGCTCCGTCCCTCCTTGTTCATCCTCATGCTGCCGTTTTAGCGTTGTCCTGGGCGTGCCAAACTCGCCCGATTCTTCCACTTCTTCTTCGGAGTCTGCTGCTTCATGCTGTGTCAGGTCCGCAGGAGTCTCTATTGCGGTGCTTTCCATAATACCGGGATCCATATCATCATCACCATTTTCGGCAGGTTGAAAGTCGTTCTCGTCCCATCGGGCGTTAGGTTGGGCGGCAATCTGGGCGTGACGTGTGACAGTTTCCACGGGAAATTTTCCTGTTACGTCTCCTTCAATCTGCATAGATTTACTTAAAGTAGCTGGAGCGTTAAATTTATAATTAGACTTGCTCTGTCTCAAAAATTCAAACATTTTTGGATTCATTTTTACTAGTTTAGCAGGTACGAGAAAATATTCTTGCATTTCAGAGTTAAAATGAATAAAATTAAATATATGATCACATTTATATAGCTAAAAATAAGCCATTCTTCCTCACACCCATATAGTAGCATTAAGATTGTGGTAAGGTAGTCTTGTGTTGAATAAATTATGCATGGTCACAGCAGGTATAGATATCCCATAAATTTTTCCGGTTATATTATTATCTTGTAAACGGCCAAGGAAGAAAGTATTATTTTTACACATCAGAATAGCATAATTGTCTACATGTTTAAAAAGAACGCAATTGATAGGGGGCTTGGGGGAAATTGATCTAGTTTCGCAAACTTCATTAGTGCTAATTTTACTAAATATAACAGTTATGATAATGACGGACGCCAAGAACATGCCGGCCCCTGAAACGGCTATAGCGAAGACACCTTGCTTGACATTCATATTGAACTAAATGTAAGATTAACAGTAGTGCCGGTTTTATAGACCGAAAATCATTATTTTTTCCACAATCGTCCGCAAGTGCGGCGCTGTCAAAACTGATATAAAAATTTGTTTGGTGCGCGAGGCAAGTGTCTTGCTTGACCATACCCGTTTGCGTCAACATGCCTTGCCGTAGTCAACAACAAAAGTAGTGCATAATCGTACAATTTTCAAGAATGGCGATGCAGAAATCGAGCTGTAGCTTTCCAAATTTAGTTTCATCATTTTCAATTAAAGTTAAATAATATTGTATGCTCTGAGCGAAGAAGTGAATCACATCGAACCAAAACCGGTTGTCGTGTTCGTTATATTGCATCGCGAGGTTCATGAGTTTACAAAAGTTTATACTCTCTATTGTCCCTCCGATCACCGGATATTTTTCGATATAATAAAATCTTTCAGTCAAATTTAGGTAAATTCTTGCCTCCATTGAGTTTTTTTCGTAAGTAGGGGGAGGGACATTTGAAATTTTTTGTTCAATAAAATCTCGACCGATTTGAATTAGTTTTTTCGAGAGTGACTCATTATTAAGTTGTTTGTCTTTTATAAATCTCGCAAAGAACGGCATAATGACGCAAAATAAAGTGATTTTAGATATTATAGTTTTGGTTTTATATATAAATAATGTGGCCGCACCTTGAACTAATTTTCGTTCAAATTTTTAATGGACATGTGCCCGTGTGGAAGGGTATGAACCCCGTCGGGCAAGAAATAGATCTTATCGTCATATGCAGATAAGGCCTTTTTCCTTAAGCTGAGAGTATATACTTCGTGTTTCTTAGTCTGGATAGTTTTGAAATTTAAATAGTAACTACATAGTGTATGTAAAACATTTTCGTAATGTTGAAACAATAGTTTTTTCTTGGCATTTTGATGAATACCTTTTGATTTATTTAGACTGTCATTATCCGCGAACATAATACTGTAACACTTAGCTGATAAGTGTATGGATGCAACTACTTCGTGCCCGTAGATTTGATCTTGAAGCTTACCGAGGTTGTCTATGTCAGCTGATTTATGTAAAATATGTGATGAATTATAACCAGAACCGTCTAAAAGGTCGAAAACATGTTCTTTCAATATTTTTTCTACGATTGAGCGTTTCAAATAAAACACGTATAGCAAACTATCGCTATCACTATAAAGAAAGTTAAATTCGGATGTTTTAAACGCATCCGAAATTCTGTAATGTGCATTGAACAGTTGGAACTTTGCAATCTCCAAAATAGCCCAACCTAATTGGATAGGCGTATGGAGTTCTTATGTTTTGACACGAGGGCGCATTTTTCACCCAGTATGGTAAAGCGCGCGGTTTTAACATCCCTCATACTTTGCTGAAATTGGTCAGCTTTAGTAACCAAAGTAGAATTAGTATATTTGATTTTGTTTAATAGAAATCGGCCATACGCCGAATTGAGATATAGTTTTAAATTCTTATTCGCATACACCGTTTTGGCTTCTCGCCGTAATTTATAAATCAAATCGACGTAGGGTTTCAATACGGCCTTCTGAGTAAACTGAATGACTTCGTGAATTTTTTCCAATTTTGCGCCAAGTTTCAACGCTAATTGAAGTGTAATAATGTGTACCCCAATTTGTTTTTTAGGTTTTAGCGAAGCGACCAATTTAGAACCCAACTTTCTTTTGCCTCGTAGGTGATTTTGTAAAGGACTTAAATCGGTCTCTAAAATCTGTTCGTGGCACGGAATAGGGGGCAGGCTCGCGAGCTTGTCATGGATACTTTCCGGATAATGTATATCTACCACAAATAAATAGCCGATATCATTATCTGCAAAATTATAGTTAATAATATCAATTTTATCTATTTCATTTTTTTCTAATAATTTATAATTACTAATTGGTAATATGAAGGTCATACAAAATCCATACAACGATATAAAATCAAAAAACATCCAGTGCATGTCGTCACCTCGTTTATAACTAGCTCTCTGACCGCACTGCGCCAAGCCACCTCGAATGCTTTTTCTAAACACCTCACCTATGTGCGAGTCAGAAATCAGTTCAACTTCACACTTAGTGTGACGAAGGCATGCTGCTTCCGAAGCGCTGCTTAGACTTGCATATGAAAGGGGATCAATACTTAGTGTAGACATAAAAAAATCTCTAAATATTAATAGCGCATCAAGTAAAAGTGCACTGTCCAAACGACAATAAATCTCGGTGAAATCCTGAAAAGTTTCACATTTGAAACGATGCCACACTCCTTTACTTTTTTCATAATCTGCCGAACTAATTTCTTCGCCGGTGAAATTATTTTTGAAAGCTTCAATACCTGGTAATTGTTTATATTTCAAGTCGGAAACCGACTTCACAAAACTGTAAGGGAAATGTAGTTTACCGGAAAGTAAATCCATGTTTTCCAAACCAAATAAATCTTCGGTGACTGCTAATTTTTTTTTATCAATTACTACGCTTTCGACAATTTTTGCGAGGCTGCCTTTCATGAAATGTAGAGAATCCATGAAGCGCAAATTTGCTATACTCAATAGTCGAATTTTTTCTGAAGATTGTTCGATTATCCTCACATTACTCGAAATATCATTGAGCAAAAAAAAAATTTCAAGAGAAAGTTATTGTCAAAAGATGTACTGTTATGGCCAAAAAGTTTAATTATAATATCATGACTTTGGCGGTCTCCAATGTTGCATCTAAAACATAAAGTTCCGCGGTATTCTCCACTCACGTGGGAGTGATCGATATATTTTTTGGTTCCTAATTCAAATTCTATACCACAATGAAAACAGTGCTTAGCATTTCTCGCTTCTTGCAGTTTTTCGGGGGTAATTTTTATCGGCATCTTTATCAGTAAATCTTGCGCGACGTCATCCGCGAGCTGGAGTACGTCATCAAAAAATTGATTTATGATATCAAATCCGGATCTTTTCCTGATAAATATCCACGTAGGATCATACAACTTTTTAACGATAATCGAATACGAATAGACAATATGTTTACCATGCTCTGATTCTGCGGTTTCTAGATCATACGTTCCGATAACGCGCGTGGGCGTAATATGTGAATCCCTGTATTTATAAATTGAGCCGGGAATAGGCCACTTTATTTTTGGTTTGTACTTGCAAATAATATTTTTATTGAAACATGCATTTTTCATGTGATATTTAATAGGTGTATATGAGTCATATGGCTTCAGACACATCTCGCAAACGTAACGCCCTGCGATAAAAAGAAATAAATTTTTTATCAAATAGAAATGATTTCGTGCAATAGCAGTAGAACTTTATTTTTGTATATTTGCTTTAAACAGTGGAACGGTACAAGGCGATCCTTATATATATAGATCCTAAAATTTATTTTGAGTCGTTTCTCAAGTTTAAATATATCCTGCAGTGTCACTGACCGTGGTATATCATCCGTTTTATATTTTGATATTACTTTTAAAAATTTGTCGTAATGTATTACTTCCTTGGAACGATATCTGATTTCTTTGTGAAGAGCAGAGCATATGGTTAAGAAGAAGCACTTATCTTTACTCAATATACCGTTAATATCGTTACGAATGGTAACATTGTAAACTTTGTTTTGACACCCATCCGGCACGGCCACATTTTTTCCGTAGACTTCGTCTAGATACAAAAAACCAATATGCAAAATGATCTCATTGATGCACTTTATAGTATAGCCGCTGCCCAATCGATTAAAAACCGCAATCCTGCCTTCGATGTACTCGCGTGAAAGCGCAAATTTGTCATCAAGTTCGTGCTTATTCATAACAAACTCGTTATCGGCATTAATAAATGCAGACATTTCTTCGTCTGGTTCGCCGTTTACGCCACTATTAAGCTTTATAAATTGAACATTTAGTTTGATTTGTAATCTTAAACCAAAGCCGTAGATATCTGTAATAGCTTTCAAACCTCTTTCGCTAATATCGAAAGCTTGCTGTAGATCCAAAATTTCCATGTCATCAAATTTTAGTGAATAAACAACACCAAGCCCGTTAAAACATTTCCCGCTAGGAAAAAAGGGTAAAATGCTCATTTCCGTAACTGTGAACTTGTGAATAATATCACAATGTTCGGCAATATCATCTAGTCCTATAGATTCTTCGCATATTGGACAGAGCATTATTTGATAACGGGTTCAATCAAACTCGCTTTTTCGTCAACTTGTGTTATCTGAATCGGTACTGGAATCTTAAATTGAAGGCAGTACTTAGAATCAAACTCTGCGAATCTTTTTGGAAGATACGTCTTAAATTTCAACTTTTTATTATTAACGGTGCCGCTGAGCTCTGCCACCAAAGTTTTACCGAATTTTGTGGTGGTCTTACTTAATCGTTTGAGTTCGTACTTACCCGTCGGTATGGCTGTGAATTTCTCTATAACGAAACTCTGCTCTTGTAAGATTTGTTCTAATAA
>JAQIWB010000020.1:0-15656 GCA_034693825.1 Zercon vagabundus
TCATTGTTGACATTTTGATGATGCTTATTGTTGGCATTTACGGTTACTTTTTTTTGTATCATTTTTGAAAATGTTTTTTATTTTATTTTATGTAATTAGAAAACTCAGTTTGATAAAAATCACTGAAAGTTTCTATGTAAAAGTTTTCAAGAAAAATATCGTGCGCCGTATTTTACTTTCTCGATATTGAATCTACAATTTGAAAATTTTTTCTTGAAATAACATTTCCGTTAATATATATGAAAAACCTCACATTTCAAAAAATACAGACGAAAAAGCTCACACTTCAAAAAATACATGCGAAAAATGAGAACGCAAAATTTAACACGTTAACTATGTAACTGCCACTTTTATTCAGAATCAAAAATTAGTTGTGCTCTCCGACGTCTCCTGTCTAGAGCGGGGGGTGGAGGTGTTCTTTGAGTGAGGGGAAATCCTTCAGGATAGTCTGCATGCATTTCCTCTTGACGTCGTGTGGACTGGGCGATAGGGCTGAATCCCCTGGGAATGTCTTCTTCGTTTCGAGGAGAATCCATTCTTGTGTACTCATTAATGAAATTTTCAGCTTGGTTCTTGAACTCTTCTCCTTGGAGCAGCTTTTCCATCTTTTCATAATCTTCTAAGAACGAGAGTAACGTCATATTCGATGGCATCTGTAACTGGAAGAATTCGATAACTTCTGCATGTGTCCAACATTCTTGCTGCAAATCGAATGCCACTCTTACCATGGCTCTCGGTACGATAGTAAATAATGGAATAAACATCGTATTTTCCGGAAAAATTACTCTCCTGCTTTTCAAGTACTGAATTACTACTTGATGAAGCATGCAGTGATTTTCACTTGTGTAATTAAGCTGTTGCCTCAAGATACGAATGGAGAACGCTTGGTATTTCCTCATAGAAGGGTAGTGAACGAGTATTAAGTCCACAATATTTTGGAGTCTATGTAAGTTTTCTCCGATCATGGTTACTGTTAAAGTAGCACACTTCTTGCGAAGTAAAAAGTGGTTAGTGACAGCTTGAACAAAATGTGACACTAAGTTTAAGAAGTTGGACGTGAGCCCTCTCCTTTTCCAAAACCCTCACCCCGCATTCTTACAATAGCTTGTGGTCTCTTTTGTGACAGCAATCCTATTGTCGCTAACGTTAGAGTACTGAATAGTAGACGACCCATACTTCAAAAATACCCCGCATACCGAAGAATCATCGAAAATTCAATTTCAAGCAACATGCAGAATTACAAAAAAGAAATTTACATTACGTGCAAAATAAATACTCGAAAAATATTTCATTTTTAATATTTTATTAACATTTTATTATGAAAAATACACGTACAAAATTATTTTATAAAAACACGTTAAAAACTATCTAATTATAATATTCACAAGTTCCGTGCAAAATAGCTGCATGTTGTGTCAAAACCACCAACATGATCTATGCACGAGTGTAGATACGCGCTATTTCGCTTGTCATCAGAACTGCAATGTTCAAAATGAGTGCGAAGTCACACAAGATCAAATAGTTGTTCACTGAAAAAATCTGTGATGTAATCTGTGTTAATTTCTATATTACTAATATCATTATCAGGATATTCAGCTTCACTAATGTCACTGTACACGCATTCAGCTTCACTAATATCGCTGTACATGCATTCGGCTTCACTAATATCGCTGTATGCATATTCAACCGGTTCTGCATTGTTTGTAAAAACATTATTCAGTACATCCGATAATAGATCATTATTGTTAATTACACAATGATTAGGTACACGTTGATCTCCATGCGTTTCGAGGGTGTCAGAGCAATTAGTTTCCATGAAATTATGATTTTCAACTGTGTCGCTACAATTAGGCTCCGAAAAATTATGTAAAATATCATAAAATACTGCATTATCATTGCATTCAATTACATTATAAGGCATTACATTATCATTGTTAGCGTTATACAGCGCATTACTAATATTTACAGTTTGCATATTATTATGAAAGTTTACATCATTGTTATTGCATTCATTTACACTAATATTTTGCAAGGTATTATGAAAGTTTACAGTATTGATATTGCTTTCATTATGTTCGTCACTATTTACATTATCATTTACATTGAGAAAGTTTAATGTATTAACATTGGTTACGTTATTTACAACTGGGCTATCAAAACTTGTTAATTCGGTTGTGATTCTGGAATTTAACCCCCTAGAATTTTCTGGCACGTTAGATTGAGGAAAAAAATCATTCGAATAAATGGCACGAACACATTGTTTTTTGTTTGCTGGTAAGGAGTCATCACTTGATTTACGTTTATTACTTACAGTGCATGACTCAATATTTTGATCATTTAAAATATCATCAATTAGCATAGTGTAATTATCGTGTTGACTATTATTTAATAATGCGTTAGGGGAGGAGGGTGGGTTGCCACATGGTGGGGGGGTGACGCGGAGGGGGGAGCTAGGGTGGGGAGCGAGGCTATTCTGCCCTGACTCACTATCTACTTCCATATGTTCTAAAGCATCTATTTCTGAACTATTCATGACATCATCATAAATGTCATTGTCATCAAATTGTTCATCAATATTAAAGTCTGTCATAATTTGTGTGACATGAGCTTTGGCTAAGTTTGCTTCTGTCATAACAGTGACATAAGACACAGTTTGTGTTTGCACATTGTTCAAGCATTGCATATCATATGCATGTCTTGAGGGGTTGGCGGGGGTGGCTTTACGAATGCTGGGGTGCCCATATGGTATTGATACATCTGCAGATATAAAATATCTTTTTAGACATAGGGGGTTAAGTGCGAGCTTAGTATTAACGTACAGAGTGTTACGTTTCTTAAAGCTACGGAGAGCAGGCAATTTTTTGTATAACAGTTTTGCTTGCTCAATGCATTCTGCGTATTGCTCATGCCTAGCTAGAAAGAAACGGTTCACCCCCTTCCCCTTATTGACATCTGTTCCATCCTCAAAGTGTACAGAATATGATTTGGGTTTAAGATAAATTGCAGACTTAACTGTTTTGTTTCTAAATTCATCTTTCAATGAACCGAGTTTATCCTTGTTCTTGGTACTGTAACATGGGTGGGAAGGGTCCAAATTTGAAAAATCAAAAAATTTATCTCTTATCTCAATCGGTATTGATAAGAGTGAGTGAGTGAGTAATATCGTAAGGCTGTCCGTGTCTTGATAATATAGATAAGCACCTGGTATTTTAGATAAGAAATCGTGCCACAATTGAAGCATGTAAAGTTTTGATAAATCTAAGATTTGGAACCCAGCCATCGAATTCGAGCGGGGGCATATTTTGGTTTTTTCTAATTCAACCAAGAACGCTTCCCCTCCCATATCTAAAACGGCTTTGGTATTTGGGTTTTTCATCAGCCTATTATAATGTTTTTCACCATATACCATACGTATATCTCTGTGATTTGCAACATTTTCACAAAGTTTCCCGAAAGAGCTACAGATGGCGCTTTTGTACAATTTCCGCCGCACTGGACACGCAGTTTTCATTCTCAAATCAAAGCATTTTTCTACGTATGCTTTGCAAAATGGGCGTTGTTCAAATTTTATAATACCATGTACTTTACTAATTTTACAACCGTTTTTTACTAGGTATTGCAGTAATCGGTAATCGCAAGTGTACTCTGTAACGTCTTCGAGAGTGCCGACAAGCTTGCTCCCCCTATCATGTTTTACCCCTAATTTATCAATCATTTGAGCCTGATACTCAGAAATTTCTTCAGGTTGTACTGACTTATGTGTCATTATGAAGGGGAATTGTTCAATGGCTGGCGTCACATCTGTGACGTTTATCAGGTCACATATGACTGTGTAACCTTGTGGCGCGTGGGGGCTTGTATTCAAAATTTCGTCAATGGGGGTGTCCTTAGACATCCACTCATAATTGCCAACGGCCAGCGGGTATTCGTTTTGTATGAACCCATACAATGTTGTTACATCAAAGCTATGTAAGCTTTCAATAGTTTCAGGGTCGTCACTTCGCTCATATTTTTGACGTACAACGCTGGTGTACCCCCCTCGCATCCCCCCCATCACAGCCAAATACATGGTCGGATCAGTCATCAAATCGATAGGCCATGGCGATTCTAAAATGAGATCTGCAATGAATAAGCCCGGCCCTGACACAAAAGCTGATATTTCAAGATTGTTGAAACTCTCTTTAATTTGGCGTCTAAATATCACTACATATTCTAATAAACCAAGCGTATCTATTGCACAGTATAAAAGCCCCATAGTCCCTAATGTTCTACACTTTGCTTTTTTATACAACTCCCAAGTATACGAATAATCCTTGTCACTAATATGTTCATTTGTTAAAGTAGAATAATAACTAGCTTGTGGCGGCAAACCTTTCTCACTATATTTACTGCAACTATCCATATACTCGTATGGCCAGAAGCTCTTTTTTGTTAATAATTTGGCCACATCTTGGCCAAGGTTTAAAACAATTTTTGACTGGTTTATGATAGGAAAATTACCATTACGAACAATACCCACTTGATCTACCATTGCTCTCACTCCAGTGAAAGCGTTGAAATTTAACACGTCTATAAACTTACATAACCCACGAACATGTATGAATTTCACTTTTTCAAAACTCGAAGCTATTATGTCTACTTTATAAGGTTTATTGGTTTTCGGATTAATAACGTCTTTTAAAGCATTTAAAATAAAACCACTTTCCCAAGACAAGTTGGCACAGTACATTATCATGGTGTCCTTAGCTAGTCTGTACTGTAAATTACATGTTGAACAAAGAATCAGCTTATCCAAATTTGAAGTTCCTCCTAAACCTGCAGGATCGATCATGTGTTTATGGTGCGAGTGGTTCCGGACCTTACGCCCTGCTATTGTGTTATTGAAACCGCTACCGCAAAAATCACAGAATTTCTTAGCGCGGTATCTCACCCAATCATCTTTATCCATCTTAATGTTATAATCATGGGTAGGCTGGTATTTTGCTTGTAATTTGTGTAGATATTCAAAGAAAGACCGCCCGGCTTCTTTCTCAATATTTTCGTCTAATTCTTTTGCTGTCGCATATTTGTGCGCAACGTCACAAGGCCTAAAATGTTTTTCACTAACTAGCTTTTCAGTTTCAAGTTCCAGAAAAGCGGCGGAATACTGGCACGTTTGTTGGGTGCGAACTATACCGACGTCATTCCCTGTTTCCATCTGTATATTTTCGGTATCGAACACTCCTATATGCAGTGGCTCCATCGCACGATACGCACTCGGTTTGGGCACCCTGCAGTTCCGGGAATTTGGCATCTTGAGTTCCTTGGGACGGTTGGTTCCTCTAGAACATAAACACCTATGCGCATTCAATGCTTTTACACTGACAAAAGATGAGTAACATTTTAGACATCCATGCCCCGGATGCAAACGAGTTTTTCTGGCTTTTTCACTTGCCCCATTTTTTCCAAACCTTCGCATGTGAGCAAAGAACAGCTGGGGGTTAATGATGGGAAACAGGTGGTCATCAACTAACAGCAGATGCAGCATTTGATCTTGTGGCACGCTTTCGTCATAGTAAACGCAATTTGAATGTTTTTTGACAGGGTCCCAACGTTGAATACTAAAAAAAATATCATTTTTTTTGGAAAATTCTTGTATGTCTTGAATTGTTACTGGGAATTTCTCTGGCCATATATATTTATTGTGATGGCGCTGATACGATTGATAATCATTGTTAGGTAAATTGTGATTACGTTTACTCTTTTTGTGGAATTTACAGGCCAACACTGAAGCGGCAAAGCATTGGTACTGATAGCAGTTTTGCATATTCAATACACTTCCAACCCTTATTTCCTCAGGCAATTTCACGTCATTGTTCCCCATTAACAATGGTTCAAAACTGTGTACCACTAGTTCAATGTAGTACAATGCAGTCAAGGTAGTACCGCTTTGGTTTACACAAATCGTCTCAGTACCAAGGTTTAATTCTTCCAGCATTTTATCGAACAAAACCATGTCGGTATCGCCCAAATAATGGTGCATTTCGCTTGTAATGTAACCATTAAATTGGTCGTACACTGATGTGTCGGCTTTAATCGATGTAAATTGTGCGTGATAGGCAAGTTTGATCTTGAGTCCATTGTAAATTTCTAACTGATCTTTTAGAATTTTACTGAATGTTGGTAAAAACTGAGTAAACAGCACATCAGGTTGAGCTTTCTGGTACAAGTCATCTGGACATGACGTCAGTCTGAAAGTTTTTATGTAGGCATCTTGTTTACCATTCTTGGTAATTTTTCTAGATTTACCAGGCTTTTCAATAAATGGAAGATACTCCAAATTACTGCAAAAATGTTCACTGGCATGTTCTAATAATGCATCGTCAGCTGTAAAGTTCTGTAGACAACCCGATCTCGGCATCGTGCCCACTAATCACAGTATCCAAAAAAGTAGTCAAAAATATCCGTAAAATATCCAAAAGTAACCAAAAGTATCCGTAAAGTATCCAAAAAGTATCTAGGAAGCCACTTTTAACTAACGAAACACTTCAATCCACATTCTATGACAAAATAGCTAAAAATTTCTCAAGTCGCGTCTGTAGTGGTAGGCGGAGCTACAAAAGAGTTTATGCCCAAGCATGTTGAGTATTTCTATAGGTCTTTCATTGAAAATATATGCAGGAGCTTAGCAAATGAAGAATTTTGAGATATTTGTCGCGTGGGGGCAAGCCTTCTCTCTCAAACTAAAAATTCAGTTGTAACTTCAAATCCGCACTCATTCGAGTTTTGAAAACGTTTTGTGTAATAACAAGTTGCAATCATGCATCATGCAAGCTGCTTATGTTGCACAGGTGTGCAAGCACCTACAAAATATTTCCTCAAAACAAACTCCTGCACAGTGGCTGGTGTAAAATACGTCACTGAAGTCAGCATCCTCGGTGACACTAGTGACCAAGTTTATCACAGATTGTACTACATTCCTCAATCAATCGTGGAAACAGCATGGGAAGTTGAAAAAGGAGTACTCAGGTGGATTGAAAAACACAGCGGTTTGGATCTGAACGCCTGCAGCGAAGACGAAAGGAGAGTCTGCACGCACCTGTTCGCAGCAGATGTTACCAAATTTTTCGAAAACAAAGAAAATTTTGAGCTTTTTGTGAGAGGATTCGACGACAGTCAATTGATGAAGGAGCTGAACATTGAGACCACAGATTTCGTGCATTACCGCAAACGTCGATTGCAAGTGTCCCCAAAGGATAAGGAATGCAGAGGACATATTCGACTCTGCAATGTTCCGGAGAACAAAAGGATCGCGTGTTCACGGGCTAAAGTGTTTGCGCTACGGAGAGAAATCCGCGAGGAACTTCAATATTTCATATTTTAAAACATTGTGCAGTGATCTTTTTTAAATAATTTTTTCAAAATAAAACGTAAAAAATATTGAGTTATTCACAGTGTGTTTATTAATTTACGTGATTTGTTGTTGATTTTTGTCATTTTTTGGGATTTGCTGCAATTTTGACACTTTTTTGCGAAAATTTTGCGAATTTTTCGACTGCTTTTACGAAGTTTTGTGAGTTTCTTGTTACTTTTTTGTCGAGTTTGAAAACTTTTACGTAGTTTTTGGTATTTTTGCTCATAATTTTGTGTGTTTTTGACACTTTTGTGAAGTTTTGGGGTTTTGTTGATGCTTTCGCTATTTTTCGCGATTTTTTTGCTGCTTCTACAAAGTTTTGTGAGTTTCTTGTTACTTTTTTGGTGAGTTTGTCGATTTTTTAGAGTAGAAACTTTTATGACATAAATTTTGAGTATGTGTACATGTTTTATACGTAGGTATTACTTTTTGGCTAAAGTTTTGCAACTTATCTTAAAAACTAACACATTTCTATCATGCGTCGTCACAAGTTCAGAGGTGTGACGTCACAAGTTCAAAAGATGTGACATCACACGTTTTGCTTGCATTTATCACAGGTGAGGGCTTGTTTTATATTGTATTTTATATATCATATCAATATGCAATATAAAATACACGTAAAACAGCATTTTTTTGTGAAAAAATCAAAAAAGTGTTGACACACATCGTTTTTACATGACATTTTATCTTCATACCCGTAATATGCACATTATATACACTTTTTATGTGCATATATTACCCGTATTATAAAATGCCATTATATCAATGCTAGGTGAATCCCCACCTCGTGAGTTCACCACAAGACAAACAAAAATCACCAAAAAAAAATCAACAGAAAACAGCAGAAATCAACAAAAAATAAAAGGTGGAAAAAACCTTTCCCACTCCACACAAAAAACCTTCCCCACACCCACACAAACAAGCAAAAAGCAGCAAAATAAACAGTAAAAACCAGACCCAAAACCCAATACATGCAAAAACAGAACACGACAATAAACAAACTATATATATATTATCAGCACAAAATAAATTGAGTTAAAACAATATCAAGGATCGTTTCACGCAGTTTCAATGCATCCAAGTGGTAGTTCATTGCTCTTAAATACTCGCACGCGTGCAGCAACGTGCTCCCCACGAGTCTCAGGTTACAGCGTTGTCCAATGAGCGTGTTAAGAAGATACACCTGCACATTGATGGGGCCAGGTGTGTTCAGGCGCTGCGCATCGAACGCCACGTACGGTGCTCCGCCGTGAACTGCGTTTACGAAGAGACACATCTGCCTATGATTCTGTGGAAAGTCTTGCTCCTCGATGCACACTTCATGCTTAATGTCCATTTCCCGTAACAGGTGCACAAAATCCTTGAGGCTATTCTCGTCGTTAACAGCCTCCCTCGGCACGTTTGCAATGATGAATTGCATTTTTTCAGATTTTGGTTTTTTAAGCACAACAGAACAGAATACTTAAAACTGAATACTTGAAGCCTGTAAATGCAGTTCTTTAAATACATGCCGCCTCCTTACCCTACCTCACGTGAACGCTCTCATAGTTATAACACTCGCAAGCAGTACGAACATCGTCCGGCAAAAAGGAAGCAAAAAAATCGTTTTTTATTGATTTTTTGACGAAAACCTCGTATTTAAAAAAATATAGTTTTTTATTTAAAAATAATCTAATTTTTTTTTATGCAAGTTTTTCAATCATACAGCTGTTTTCATATGAGTGTTCTCACACATTTATTTTTTGAAGCATAAGTAATTTTTGGATTGCAACTATTATTTTAACATTCGTATATAATAATAAAAAAATTGAATGAACGGTTCACTCTTTACATCATGACGGAAGTGACCACACGTTATCAGCTAATCACACCATTTTTACATGTCATAATAGCACCTTCTGAGTCCGGTAAAACCACATTAACTGGTGAATTGTTAGCAAACTTTGAGCAATTGACCGGCCAAGCACCTCAACCAGTATATTACATCGGGCCTTTTGAACCAAAGTGGCCAAACGTAGCAAATCTAAAAATTTGTAGGACATTTCCGGAAAATTATGAAACCTTGAGTAATATTACGTATGTAATCGACGACAATGTATTTAATACAGAAATAATAGACAAAGTTCAAGAGATTGCAATCGCCTTAAGGCACCACTTGAATCTCAATGTCATTGTTTCTACACAGAAGTTGTTCGTGCAGAATCAGGCCTATCGAGTTATACTCGACAATGCGTTTTATTTTACCATTTTTAAGTTGACTCGAGGTAGACGTTCATTGAGCATTTTTGCCAGCGATATCCTCAGTAAACCAGAAGGCGGCCCCGAGTTTTTCTGGCAAGCTTATACACACGCGACACAGAAAGCGTATGGTTACTTACACATAAACTTAGATCACAGAAATCCATGTAACACTAAATTATTAGCGAATATATTGCCTCAAGACAAGCTTATAATGTACTACAACGAATAAAAAGGTGAGTGTTTCTACGTTTTTACCTCATAACCTTGCTAACCGCCAGTGCGTAATGTCACGTTCAAAACAAGTAAGAGTAGGACTAAGTTTCCTCAAGATATTGAGTGATTCAGAACCTAGTCAACGAGAATTCTACATTAAAAACGCTAGCAGAGCAGAATTGGAGGCGTTCAGTTCAATTGCATTAAATATACTTCTGGGAAATATCGTGCTAAATTCAAAGTGTAGAAAAAAGCTAGAACCATTTAAGAAAGTGTTACGTTTTGTCGCATATAAAAATAAGCACAAAACTCTAGAGCGTCTACGAAATTTCCTCAGAAAGCGTTCAAAAACAGTTAAAGGTGGAGGTGTTCCCCTCATCCCATTAATCTCTATTTTATCCAGTTTTCTGCCTAGTATCATATCAGCTATACAAAAACAATGAAAATAGTGACTGTTGACCCCCCACCCCCCACAGAAAACGTTTCTGTATCGCAAATTTTAGAGTCTCAAGCCACAGTTACAAAAAATGACAATTTTTCATCTATTTTGAACTCAGGTGATCTCCCTCATATAAAAATTCAAACGCTTATGGAAAAAATTATAGCTTTGCTTGAACGACAGTTGTCACATCAAGAGAATGAAACAGTGCATGTAAGCAACCCACCAAGTTTAAAATCTCAAAAGTTGATCAAAAGCAGAGAAAAATTGAAAAACATTTTGTCAAACCATTTGGAGTGGGAAAAAACCGGTGGTATTGCAGTGAACGGGCAAATAGTGCCAAACTCGAATATTGATGTTTTGATTGATTATTTGTTATTGTCGAAAACTACAGATACAAAACCTAGTTTTTATGACGATATTGAGTCACTTTTGCCACAACTAGCGAGCTCATTGGTACCCTTCAAACGCAGCCCTCCAAAACTGCGAATTAAGGAAGAGTTAGTAACGCCAGCAAGACGTGGAACTGGTGTACAACGCAAACTGTTCACTCATAAACGCCACTCTTGGGCTAACTATGGAAGCAACTAAGGAAAATATAATCAAACTTTATCACTCTTTGGCCCACAAGCACAGCTTTGGTTCGCTACAAAGATTCGCATCGTATTACAAATTCCCCTTGAAACTCGTTCAAGAAACTTTGAAAACAAGTTTATCATACACACTCCATAAGAAGTCAGTACACAAGTTTGAACGCCGTAAAACCATATGTCGAAAGTTATATCAATGGGCTTACATTGATTTAATAATTTTGCCTAAATACCAGCAAGTTGCGAACAATAATGTTCCAGCGATATTGATATGTGTAGAAGTTAAGTATTCTATCTTTTTCATAACTTACATATTTTTGAGCATCTACTTTTTTTTGCACCTAATTTTTTCAAGCACTTTTTGAACACTGGGTGTTACACTTTTTGAACACTGGATGTTACACTTTTTTTTGTCTGATTTTCTCAACCCCCAACTTTACACTTTTTTGCTAGTAAAACCCCCTGTAACATTTACAAATCTAATGACGTATTGTACACAAAACTCACAAATTACAATGTGCTTTTATTTTGTAAACAAACATCATCATTCAATGATTTTTCATCATCATAAGGTGCCGCTTACCTGATAAAATGCATATAGCATCTAACGTTATATTTTGGTTGAATCATATATTTTTTATTTTTGTTTCTAGGTCTTAGCCGTCGTAGTTACTTAGTAGCAGTAAAAAGCAAGAAACCTACAGAAGTAATAAATGCCTTAAAAAAGGTTTTTTCTCGTTGGCCGCGGGCTCCAGAATTCATTGTATCTGATCGAGGTATGTACCTAAAATTCCAATGAAATCCGAGTTTCTAAACTTACAATAACTGCTCACCATGCACCTAAGAAAAGAGTTTGAGATATTATCAAACAGTAAAAGAGTTTTAAAATCATAGTAAATGCACCTAAAAGCTCTTTGGCGCCCAGAAGATTAGCATGTCGCTCACTATAGGATATTTGTCAAGTTTATAATAAGGGTGCCCGCATGCAGGGATTCATTCAAAAATGCGTGCTTTTCTCGCATTTTGTTACTTATAGCCATTTTTATATTTCAGGCGGTGAGTTTATTGCCAAAGCAAATAAAGATTACTATGCTACTATCGGTGCTCGACATGTATACATGCAGGACACTGTAAAGAATTCGCTGGCCGAGAGAAAAATTCAAGTGTATAGGACACTATTCGCACGCTATTGTACCCACAAAAATACAAACAAGTTTATTCATATGTTACCGCTTTTTGAGCGTAATGTAAACAGCATACCTCACAGAATAACTAAGTTAAGTCCAAGTGAAATAAATGAAAAAAATGCAACTACGCAATTCATTCGTCTATATGGGGCAGCTCAAGTTCCTTTGAAAAAAGCTAAATTCAAAGTTAATATGCCTGTACGTATATCTATTGCTCCTGACAAGAAGTTTTCAAAACAAAGTGATCATTATCGATGGTCAGTCGAAATATTTTATGTTGACTCAGTGATTGACTCAGTGAACCCACCGTATTACCGATTGAGAGATCATCAAGACAATAAGATTGAATCTGTCTTTTATGAAAACGAGTTACAGCACGTTTCAGATAATATTGAATTCAGAATTGAGAAAGTACTGAGTCACAAGCGAATGGGGGGCAAGAAGTACCTACTAGTAAAATGGATTGGTTATACTGAACCTAGCTACATTCTTGCAACAGACGTGGTCAAGTTAACAGCAAAATGAATTCTGATCGCAGTTTCTATTACTTTTTAATGAATGATAGTTCGGAATGTCAGGATACAAATGTCAAGCTGCCAAAACCGCTGGAATTAACTAGAGATATGGAGGTAGCACTCCTTGACATGTCATTCTCAAATTTGATTGCAAACATCAACTTAGAAGACTCATCTTTCAAATTAACTTATCATGAATATACAGACTTAAAGGACACTATTGATTATTCATTTGATTTTGAACATCAGCTGCAAGAAGTATTAGAGCAATGTAATTCCACGCTCGAGTACAAGACCAGTAAATACTATATCAACACTGAACACGATCTGAAATTTACAGGGGCGGAAATAGAAAATATATTTTCTAATCCAAAAACAAATAATGTTTATGAATCTAACGAAATACCGAGACTAGAAATAACCATGTCAGAAGCTGACTATTATAAAGTTTTTGTGAACCACAATCTGAAATACTATGTAATTTTCAATAAGAAAACTGTATACATAGACACCAAAAACTTTACAACGTTAAGTGAAGCATTAAAACATATTTTTGGTGCAAATTTTAAAATTGAATTCAAAAATTGTGCCTATGAGATAGTTTTTGACACAATTACCCAAATGAATGCCAATATGCGGAAAGCTCTTCGTTTTGATTCACGACCCTTATTCACCGGAACTGTGACAAGCGACGTCACCACGAGCCTGCATACTGTGACACCTCGCAAATATGAAAAAAGATCAACAACAATTCAAATACCCTGCGGATACTATGAACAACCACAAGAGCTTATCAATACTTTGAATACAGCTTCACAAAATTATCGAAAATATATGCAATTTGTGTATAATGCTGCTGTAGGTCACTGCGACATAACTTTGCACCCAGACGCCCAGCTGGAAGTTTCAAGTAATTTGTGCAGAATACTTGGTTACAGCGAACCCGTAATAACAAGCAACATTAGTGCAGAAAGGTCAATCAACTTACACATTGACTTGAGGCATTTCATTGTTTACCTGTCTAACCTCCAATTTTCGGCAATTGGCGAAATTTTGTCACCTGTTTTAAAAGTGGTCAACTTGAATTTAAGCAATGTACCTAGAGGATCACAGGTGTCATTTGATTTCACAACTCCTCATTATATAAAGCTAGCCACCCGGCAGCTATCGACATTTCGATTTTTGATTAGCAGTGATAAGTCAGACGTTCGCTTTCTGCCTGGTAGCAGTGTTTCAGCCACTCTACATTTCAGGGAAATTGATAAATAAAACAACATGGGTGTACACGTTGTGATCCCTAGCTTGAATCAGCATTTCAGTGGAGGTGGAACAGGGCAAAGCCATATCCCCCTGTACAGGAGCAAGAATAGTCGATATGCAGGGGGGTCAATCCTTGGGAAGCTTTTCGGATATATAAGGCCTCTACTTCAACACATTGCTCCAGTCGCTGCAAAACATCTGATTGAAACGGGACATACGTTCATGAGCAAATTGAAAGGCGGCGCGAAAGTGAAGCAAGCTGCCAAAGAAAGTGCGTCTGAATTGCTAAAAAACACCAAACGTGACATTAGTCAAGCATTTGGTGCCGGATCAGGAGCAAAACGAAAAATTAAACGTTTGAAGAGAAAAACACCCAAAGATATTTTTGGTTGAAATGGGAACCATAGAATTACTTGACCGAGATTCACAACTTGCTACAGAAAGCGCTTTTGATATGTGGCAACTTCCACCTACAAACTTTTGCATTTTGAATGAATTCTTTGAATGTTATTACCCTACTACCCCCTTAAGTTCTAGTGCACCTCTAGAATTTTTAATACCGAATGTTTCACCGTCAACTTACTTAAACTTCAGTGGAGCGCATCTCCTTTTAAACTGCAAAATTTTGTCAGCTGACTTCAAAGAGGCCAAAACGGATAAAATCGATCATAAAACAAGGTTCACTAACAATGCCGCTGCTGCTTTATTTAGGTCATGTGACGTCTATCTTAATAACACTTTAGTTAGTGCAAGAGAAAATTTTGGATTAACCAGCTACATTGATATAATGACCAAAATGACCAAACAAGAGCGGAATACTCTAGGAACTCTTATTGGATACACCGATTTGGATACTTCGACAGAAGCCAGTGAGGGTTCGAAATTCTTATTTGAATTAAGCAGATCATCGAAGAACGTATCATTCATTGTACCTTTAGGAAGTTTAGACTTGTTTCAGGTGAACAAATGTCTCATAAATGGGGTTGAATTACGCCTTGTTTTCAACCAGCAAGATGACTCAATCCGTCTTGTAACATATGATGGCATAAAATGTGCATGCTTAATCAACAGTGCCGTTTTAAGGATTAAAAAAACAAAAATTATAGATACACTGTCAATAGCTCTTGAAAAAAGATTAAATTCACATGCAATCAAATTTGCTTTACGTGGATTGGAGCTCAAAACTCGTACATTATCAAAAAATTCACATGAAGTGACTATGGAGGATGTTTATACATATATTCCAAAATATATTATGATCACTTTTATAAATAACAGTGTATTCACCGGCGATGTCAAGAAAGAGTCTTTCACCTTGCAACATTCAGACGTAAAAGAAATCAACATATCGTTTGGTGATCGTGTACTTCGCAAGAAATTTAACTTTAGCGACAGTACAGCACAATATAACGAGTTTCTTGAACTCTACCAAAATTTAGGTGAACCCGATCTCGACTTGTCACTAGAGAATTTCACAAATGGGAGCAGATTTTTCGCCTATTTTGACTTGAACTACGCCCCCGACGAGTACGCGCTCCCCCCTGTAAAACGGGAATCTATCCGTATTCAAATTCACTTTAATAAAGCACTGTCAGAAGCCACAAATGTTTTAATGATCTCAGAAACTCCAAAAATAGTTTCAATTGCCCCTGATCGCAGTATTACCGTGAACTAGAAAATGGACAACATACAACTCAGCTCAATTCTGACAAAACATCCGCTGACCAAAAAACTATTTCGTGGTTGTTATACCAGGGACTGTTTACCCTCACCAAAAATTGGTATTTATATATTAAATACTATCAGCAGCCATGAAAT
>JAQIWB010000021.1:0-15582 GCA_034693825.1 Zercon vagabundus
ACGCAAAAAATTAGCTCAATAGTCGTTCAGTGGACAGCGCAGACGATCTTTTTGTCACCTTAATAAAGTACACACTGTATCAACCAACTGTCACATAAAAAGCAGAAAAAATTTCGGCTTTGCTACTCAAATGCAAGAAAGCAAGCCATCAAGCATGTTGTTGGTATAGCTAAGGTAGTATAACTAGATCTAGTTATACTACCCAGGTAACACAACAATGTTTAAAAAATATTTATAATCTTGCAAAAATATTTTCAAGGTATTTAAAATATTTAAAAAATATTCTTGAATGGATATTTTTTAAATATTTAAACAGAACATTTAAAAAATGTTTGTTTTTTGTTGACAATATTTTTCCAATATTTTTCCAATATTTGCAATAAATGTTTTTTAAATATTGGATGCACATATTTACCAAAATATTTATTAGATATTTTTTCAATGTTTGACGAAAATATTTTCATAATGATATGTAAAAAATATTTTTTCAATATTTTGATTATTGACAAAATGTAACAAAATTTTCGTTATTTGTGCCTCATATATTAATTGAAAAAAAATATTAGTCGAGATCTCATATATCGAGACGTACCTTACATAATAAAACATTCGACATGGAATTTATATGAAGTCATGGAAATCTTGAACGTGCTCAAGTATGTTAAAAAGTTATGCATAGACAGGGCTCGAAACCGGATCTACTAGTGAGCCGGGAACCGGAAAAGTTTTGTCAAGTAAACGCTTCAAAAGTTATAGTCCAAAAAATAAATAATAAAAATCATGTTTTCAAAATAGAAATAAAAACTGACAGTTTTTTATTATATATATATATATAAGGATTTTGTTTGTAGTGAATCCAAAATCCACTTCGAATTAAATCCAAAATTCAAATCCATTTTTTGCGTGGATTTAAATCCAAATCCGGACGTGATTACAGATTTAAATCACAATTATTGATTCAAATCTTTCCGAGCTCTGCCAACGTTGCGCCAAATCCTTTTTTTAATGCTCTGCTCATTTTGTAAATCAAGTTGTCAGCCAGATCTTATTGATTCCCTATTTTTAAGGAATATGCTGAATCGATCTGCTTGTACGGCGAAATGAGGTCGCTTTTTTAATCATTTTTGTAATCATTTTTAAAAGTAGTACAACAATCAGTATTTCGGGTGAACAATTATTACTTCGGTTAACTACAATTTGCTGCTAGTTCATCGCATAAGCGAACGTCTACGAAGTACGATGTGCGCACTTAATAACTGGTGGAGGTAAAAACGGTAGTGCCACGTGCGCGCACTCTATTCACCGCTGGCAACAAAAATGAAAAAAGCGCCCCCTGCGGCAAATAGTTGCAAAAGGGTTCCACAAATACTTCCGGTTTGCTATCTTATACCAGTGCCCAGAATTTTTGACTATTTTTTGCGTCTGTTACGCACATTCCTCATCCGTGAAAACAAAATATGATAATTATCATGTTCCAATCTATCGCATATATTCTGTTTACTTATGAGAAATGCGTATAACTGAAGCCAAAAATGATCAAAGATGCCCGCATATGTTATTGAATAGGCCACCGGAAGCGTTTGAGGAACCCTTTTGCCGCCGTTTTTGCAAATTGACGAAGAAGAAGAGCAAGTGGGTCGGGTGGTGAAGAACTGGGTGGGGATTGCGGAAATTCAAAATGGATCTATTCACTGACTAGATCCATTTTGAATAGAATTGACTAGAGACTAGAGCGTTTCGCATGAAAGTTGCTGCGATAATGAAAAAAAATGAAAGTTAAATTTTTCCAGAAAAACATTCTCCGCCATTGGGGATAGGTAGAGTCGCACACGTGTGTAAGGGAAGAGTGGCTTAAATGGGACACTAACGCAAAAGCGCAAATATTTTTATTGGTCTCAAAGATCAATATTTTCTTCTGAATTTTTTACACGAGATGCCTTAGGCATTGGGGCGTATTGTGTAAAAAAACAGGAGAAAATATTAATTTTTGGAACCAGGAAAAATATTTGCGTTTTTGCGTTTGTGTCCCATTTAAGCCACTCTTCCCCTATCATGTGTCAAATAAGTGATATGGGCGTGGTTGGCGCACAGTTAAAAGATGTACGCATTTACTTTATGAACCATATCGCTAATTAAAAAAAAGTACAAAGTATATTTCTCATAAAAATAATTTATTGCACATTTCATATTAACAGGTTATTTTGGCTTTATTTGCGTGAATTTCAAAGTATCTTGTTCATCCTCTTCCTCACTGCTTGTCCATTCCCACTCACTGCCACTAGTTGGCACATAGTTGGATCCATAGTCAGTCTCATCTTCGTCCTCGCTATCACCTCCGTAATTTCTTTTAGCCTCTAAAACTCGTTGATATAGAGGTCTTCAAAAATGTTGCGCGACTTTGGTCCATGCTCCGACTCATCATCACATTCATGTGACGCATCATCACATTGATGTGACTCATCATCACATTGGTGTGCCTCGTCATCACATTGATGTGACTCATCATCAGCACGATTCATCTATCTGCAAATAAAGCGCAGTCGTAAGTGAATAACAGATATGCTCATCAACTTTTTCCATACAAACATGCGAAACAGGACGATAATTTTACTTCGGTAGGAATGTTAAAATGCATGTACTCTGCTCTCTATAGTTTACTACAAACTTTGCTTCAACTGACTTGGTGTTGCTATTTGCAGTCTAGAAATTAACACATTACGAATCAAACGCACAGGGGCTTACGCAGGATTTGGTTTGAGAGGGGGCAATAAAGCAAACTTTGGCCAAAACCCTGAGAAATGTCTGAATTTGGCGAGATCGTGGCCAATAAAGCAAATTTTGGATGGCCGATAAGGCAATACTTAAGGCAACGTCTTAAAAACGGTGAAAAAATCAAGAAAGATTGTTAAAAATGGGATGAGTTGAGGCTCAAGGCCATATAACCCATGCAAAATTTCCATGAGCTGAGGGGGGGCAATTGCCCCCAGTGTCCTTCACCTGCGTACGCCACTGCAAACGCAAAGATTTGACATGCTTGAGTTGATTATAGCATTCCTCCATTGCACACTAAACCGTCCCAGTTGAGCTGGTCACGAATTTTGTTCCTCAAGTGTAGGTCCTATATATAAGACCTCAAGAATCCCAAAAGGAATCAATTTTCAACATGTTGGTTTTAAAGTTCGATTCGAAAGTCGATTTGACGACACACGCTACCAAATTTATTAAAAAATAGAAATGAACACTTGCAAGTAGATTCACAATATCAAAACATTGTCCATCTCTGAATTGAAATTTGAATTTCACGTGGAAAAACACCATAATGTTACTTTTCTATTAATTAATTTTTCACAACCGTTTTCGAAAAAAGGGCCAAAAATTGACTTCATTCAGAAAAACTCACACTTTAAGGTATTTTGCAGACTAAGTAAAAGATTGTTAGCATTTAATTTTTTTTGTTAAGTACACCAACATGACACTCTAACATTCTCCCATAACATATCGAAAATTTAGGAAAAGTATTATTGAAAGTCGAAATTTTTGCTTACAAATGAGTGATGGTCAGAATGATTCTGCGGTCTACGGCAGCAATTTCACTTATTTTTCATGCGCCATTCATGTTAATATGTACGAGTATCAGTGGCGTACGCAGGGGAGGGGCAATGGGGGCAATAGCCCCCTCATCCAGCAAAATTTTGCATGCGCTTATAGGGCCTACCGCCCCAACTCATCCCATTTTTAATAGCCTTTCTTGATTTCTTAATCGCTTTTGAGACGTTGCCTTAAGTACATATTGCCTTATCGGCCATCCACAATTTACTTTATTGGCCACGATCTGGCCAAATTGAGACATTTCTCAGGGTTATGGCCAAAGTTTGTTTTATTGCCCCCTCACAAACCAAATCCTGCTTAAGTGCCTGACGAGTATGTATCATTATTTGTTGCGACTAGAGTGCAGTTATAACATGCTGTACGCACTTAACCCAAATAGATGAATTTTACTTTATATCTCCAAGTACATACAAATTAACACAAATGACGCAAATGAAATAGTGAAGTTGCTGGTTGCTGTCGTAGAACCATTCTGACCGTCACTCATTCCCAGCAAACACATCACATCACTACGATATAACTACAATATCACTGATGTCACTATTTATCACAGCTTATCACGTGACAATTTGTGACAATTTGTGACTTCACTGTGATATCACAAAATGACATATACCCAGCAAACACCTTACTGATATCACTACGATATAACTACAATATCACAAATGTCCCCATTTATCACACCCCACCAACCACCTCACATCACTGCCCCAAACTGCCACAAAACATGCCAAACACGCCAACACGTAAATTTTTCAACGTTTGTACCAAAAAAGGGGGCGAGCGCATTCGAGGAGGAGGCGAGATGGGTCCAGATGGGGCGACCGGCCCCATGCCCCCCCTCCCTCCCGCCGCCCATGTCATCTGACTGTATGCAGTAAGCTGTTTGTGAACTGATCATTCTGCACTTAAGCGCTGTAAAACTGGAAGTTTGCAGCGTGTTAAGAATGCAATTTGTTACAAACAGGTGTAATTTTCAGTTACGGGAGTAAGTCAAAAGTTCAAAAATTTTGCCTAGTAGGCCTGAAAATAGCGAAGGTGCTCGTCACGCGGTCTTTAATTGGGAACTGAATATTCTTGAACTATGATCAAAATAATAATGAGTAATAATGTGTGCCCATTAAAATATTATAACAATATTGTACACAATATTGTCACAATATTACCATATTGCAAAAGTCGCATTGTGGAACTATGTATGCAACATTTTTTAGCTGAGTACAGGGACGGATACAGGATTTTCCCTTAGGGGGGGCAAAAATCTGCAAAATTTGTAGACATGTCTCGAGCCACTACTTAGTTTACTTGAAGTGGGAAAGAAAAAAACTGTTTCGCACTTTTTGCAAATCCCGGAAGAAAAAGTAACCAGATTTTAGTTGCATATGTTATTTACATATTAAATTTCTTACATATTAAATCATGTTAAATATTAAAATTTTTAATTTTAGGGGGGGCAATTGCCCCTAGTTTCCCCTTCTGTATCCGTCCCTAGCTGGGCAGGATCATGTAACCGGAATTTTTTGATTCCGGGACTCTGCCCGCAATCCTGGGATTGCGGGGTTCCAACGCTAATCGTATCACATAACTGGTATCACCACGGTATCACATTTATCACACTGTGACATTTTTGATATCACCAGTGATACATTTTCATGTTGTGTTAGCTAGGTCATATCACCATCATTTATATCACATGAATGTCACAATTTTGTGATAGTTGTGATATATGTGACACTTTTGTGATATCACTGTGTTTCCTGGGCTTGGAAGCAAGACTTTCGAGTTTCAGAATTATGCTTTTTCTAAATTTTTGATAATGTTATAAGAAAATGTGAGTGTCATTTTTGTATGTTTAACAAAAAATTCAAATGCTAACAAACTTTTTAGTTTGCAAAATGCTTTAAAATGAGTTTTTCTTAATGAATTCAATTTTTGGCTATCTCTCGTGCAAATACGGTTGTCATAAATTAATAATCATTGGAAAAAATAACGTTATGGTATTTTTTCACGTGAAATCCAAATCTGAAATCAGAAATGGCCAATTATGTGATCTTGTAAATCTAAATCCGACCCGGAAGTGCCTATTACGACCTTTTTTTACGAAGTTTAATCATATTTATTTACGACACGAGCAAATAATTTCACATTATACCAATTAGATCTAACCATTATTTTATGCAATCATTATTTTATGCGTCGGTACCTAAATAATTATTCAAAGTCAGCTATTCAGCTATTGCGCAAAACGTCACACATTTTTCAGTGACCCTGCGCAAACTTGAATTTTTTAGGTTCGCCAAATTAGTTACACTTATTCCACTAATGATGAAAATGTAAAACTGTAAAACTTTAAATGTAAAACTGTAAAACTGTAAATGTAAAGCTGTACAGCGAAAACCTAAATGTTAGTGGCAAAACGATCTAGATTGCCGAAAGCCGAAATCTAACTTCTGTCGGTGTCCTAAGACGCCTAAGACTTTTTTTTATTTTTTGTTGTTAATAAAAAATATCTAATAAAAACCATACCTACTTGCAGCGAAGGAAAATCGTTCAGACTTCCAATCTCCGACAAGACCCTTTGAATCGGGAAATTACTCAACGTACAACAGAGCGATTACACGACGCCGGTTAGATTGGCGCACAGGGTTGCTTATTCTTCTGCGCGTAACGGCGGGTAGGCCTACACGCAATGCCTACTGCTATAATATATATTACCATAATATATTACCAGTAGGCATTGGTACACCGCGCCTAATATAATATATATTATATTACCATATTATACCAGTAGATGCATTGGTGCGCGGCGGCGCGCGGCGGTTAGATTAGAGCACAGGGTTGCTTCCTCTGCGCGTCACGGCAGTTACACGGCGACGGTTGGCGCCCAGGGTTGCTTTTTCCGCGCGAACGCTGCGGTGCGAAGTACGAATATCGGAGTGCGAATATAGGAGGACCTATTCTGGTAAGTTAACATTCGAATTTAAATTGTCTGTATCCATAGCACGATATAAGCCAAAAAGGTACTTCAACTCCCCCGGAAACTGTGTCTAAACAATTGGTAGGTGCGCACGCATGAAAGAAAGAAAATAACCCTTCAAAATGCGGGCAGAGGCGGGGTTCTTTGCGCAAGGGGAATAAAATGACGCATGCATTCTATTTTTAGGCTCAAACAAACCCGCTTTGAAGGGTTCTTTTCCTTCGTTCATGCGCGCGCACCTACCAATTGTTCACACACATGCTAGCATTGCAGCAGCCTCAAGTTGATGTATCTTTATGTCGTTTATCGTGATCCATATTGCCAAACAACTTTCCAAAAACACAGCTGTATGAAATATCAGTTTAGAGCAACTCACCTAAATAACAGTTCATAGGAGAGTAGTACGCCCACTGTGGGCGGCGCTTCCGCTTGTTTACAAATTTTGCCAGATAAAATGGCGACCGCCAGTAATAGGTTTCGTGTTCGTGAAATTTGATAGAACGAGTTTAGTGTCAATCAGTGTGTTGTAAAACCACAAATAAGTTTGAAAGAAATCCTGAAAGGCGGTGCAGACTATTATCTAAATCAAAAATGATTAGCAAAACGTATAGTAAATCTAATTAAGTATCTTATTTTATGTACTTATTCCAATGTCACCTAGATAGATGTTATCTAGGTGACATTGACTTATTCAATACATAAGTATACCGGACCGTTCGCGTCACCTAAATATATATTAATTAGGTGGCATTGCTATACCGTATAGAAAATGATTTTCTTAACATTTACCTAAATCGAGTTCAGTTTTATCAAGTTCATCTGCACTGTGGATGCATGCTGTTTACAATAGTGTGGAAATCGATTTTAATATGTCTTCAGCTGTTATGGCAGGGGCTTTAGGGTACATCTCAAATGAAATTTGGTATTATAGGAGGGAATGGCACGACAAAAGTTTGAAAACGATATTTGGCAAATCCACAAGAGCTTGACCTCACATTTTGGGTGAGGTTCGAAACATATTTTCAGCTCTGCTTGTTTTCTTCTTGGTCATTTATGATTCACTGGTCATTATCTTGTATTTTTATATTCTTACCGAGGGGGTCATTACATAAGTTTCATTTCTCAACTCTAAAAGTCTGAAGTGATTTTCGTTTCTAATTAACTTGTATTTTTGTTGTTCTTGTGTATCTAAATGTGCATAATTTGAGGAATTGTTGCTCATTTTATTTGGGTAGTAATGCTATGAATTGGTTTTTACTAATACATAACAATGTTTTGGTTTCTGTGTATTCTGTGTACTGAAGGCTGACAATGATATGTGATCAGGCTAAGGTTTTTTAAATTTTAGATAACAAAAATGTTCGTGGAATATTAAGTTTTCGCCTAGCATTTACCTGTAGGCATTATTTTTTAGTCTTTTAAAATTATTTGTACAGTTGAGTGCTCAATGTACGAAGTTTTTAGTATATAATGAAGATTGGATACCGCTAAATCTGCTCAATGATCTCCCGGTCTTGCATTGACAGTTTTTACGTGTTATTTATTTTGCAAATCTCGTTAGTGTTGCGCCTTAAAATAATCTGCAGAGAACATTTTGAGATATTTCATTTTATGTAACTGCATTTTTGCATTCGATTATACTACAACATATAGCATTTTTGACTTACATATAGCAACATATAGCATTTTTGACTTACATATACCAACATATAGCAATTTGTAGCATTTTTTTTACATATAGCAACATAGAGCAACATATAGCATATTTTGACTTACATGTAGCAACATATAGCATTTTTGACAACATATAGCATTTTTTGGAAGTGCCACTTCTGTCTATTTGGGCGCAGTTGAAACTGGATAAATTTACTTGTTATATGTGTAGATAGAGCTTGTGTAAAATGTGACAAACATACCGGTTTTGTTGTAAATTGATTCGAAAGATCACTCGAAACTACTTGATTAATAACTTTACTACTTTCATTAAATCTGACTTAAAGTTGCTGGAAATGTTTTACAAGTTCATTGCAAAAGATGTGCAGGAATAATTTGGATGTTTTTCACAGCAAATTTTTTATTTTTTACAGTGCTGCTTGTTGCTTGCTTGTTCAATTATTTATTATTGACTTATAGGATAATTTGTTGCTTAAATATTTTGAGTGAGGATTGCGATTTCCCTCCATGGATGTAGTCTTTGGGTTGATGTTCTGTTTGAGGTGGCCGCCACCTGTCAAAACCTAATAAAAAGACGTCGCCATTTTTATTTTGAATATTTGAATAAGTCTCGTTCTTTGGGCTTGAGTTTCGGAAGCATATTGTGAGGCATAGTTGGTGTGATCTTGTGCTATTTTGTTTGTGTGCCTCGAAAGGTGACCCCGATGGAGTCATTCAGCTGCTTTAAGGCCGGCTTTTTACTTCATTTCTCATCATCGTTGTATGATACAACATAGAAGTGAAAAACGCAAAATCCTTCTGCCTTCGATCGTACCCGAAGTGGTCTACTACATGGGGGCCCCCAGACCAAATTCCAGGGGGGGTCGAAATTGCCACAAAACAACATTTTCAACATTTTTATAGAAAAAGTAGGTGGCGAACTGGGTCCACCATGGTCTACTAAAATTTTGATTTGATGAGTTCTGATGAGTATACGAGGCGTTTTCGAGGTCAAAAGACCAGAAAAAGTTGAAAAAAATTAAATATTATAAAAAATAAGCTCAAACTAACTTTTGTAAAAGGAAAAAAATTCAGCTCTTTTTACTCGCGGCTATTGAAAAAATTAACTTTGTATTCCTTCTCCCCTTGTGTTAAGATTCTGAATGTGCCACTCTTGGTTTTTTTATTCGTATAAATTCATGGAAAGAATTTCCATCGATCAACAAGACAAATCCTGGATACGTCCTTGACAAGAAGAAATAAAGGAACAGTTTTCAGATAACTAAGGTTTTTACCTTTAAGTATCTGTGTCTGTATTTCTTCTTTGTGTAAACTCTGTACTTGGATTATGAGTCAGTTAAAACAATGTGCCCGTAGAGTGTTTATTACAGTCTGATGACCTGTTTCTAAGAAGTTATAGTTTTGTGCATGTTTACTTCCAGACCTTGAAGATTTACGAGACCGTACGAGACTTTAATTAATCTACATGACGCAATTTCGTTGCTTGCACATATCTTTCAATTAGGTGTTTTGTAAATTTAATACATCACTACTTATTGTTTAGATGAACTTCTTAACATTTTACTTGGAGATATTGCAAATTTTTTCCGAGTTTTTATCATCGCTATATTGCAAATTGTGCTCTTACTTAAAAACAATTCATTTTTTATTGATCATAGATATGAGCTTCAACCGAAAGACATATAAAAGGGCTCGTCGTAATGCAGAACGCATTCTTACTGACTTATGAACTTATGGGAAACTATTGGACTCAAATGATGAGTTTTATTCAAAATGAGTGTTGTGATCGGAGTTTGTGAAATCAGGTTTTATTTTTTGGGTAATCTTTTTAATTTTTTTGCTTTTTATAGTATTTTATCGTTCAATATTTATTCGTAATCTAGATGGAATTTCATCGATAGATTTCATATTTAGCTGAAAATATGTATTCGTTCGGAAGTTATAACGTTTTGAATTTTTTTAAATTTGCACTTAGTTTAAAAAAAAAATTCAAAACAACTCTCGAACGGGTGCATATATTCAGCAGAAGTATGAAATCGGTCGATGAAATTCGATCTAGATTACGAATAAATTTTGAAAGATAAAATACTATAAAAGCCAAAAAATTAAAAAGGTAGGGTCCACCCCAAAAATAAAACCTGATTTCGCAAACTCCGATCACAAAACTCAGTTTGAAGAAAACTCATCAGTTGGGTCCAATATATCGTCATCCATAAGTTTCACATGGGTCCCATACTCCTCAGATTCAGCACAGGCCAAATAAAAATTTACGCCAATGGTGGCGCTGATAAAGAGTTACTATATGCTGTTAAGCTGGTAGATGCCGACAAAAGCATTTCTTGCCAATCCGGTTACCATGAAACAACATGTTTAGCAATATTTCGTAAAATTCAAACTGGGACGTAGTCTAAATCACTAGAACCAAAACGGATAGTGCCATTTTTTTGGCCCTCGGACTGTCATTTTTCACTTCACTTTTTGCATACAGCATGTTAAAATTTATTCAAACTTTATTAAATTTTTGTTTTCAGAAGCGGCTAAGGTATACCATCCGAATTTGAAAATGGACGATGTTAAGTCCAAATTTGGGTCATGGATCGCTTCACAAAGCAACAAGTCTGTACCAGCTGGGAATAAGAAGGCGGCTGTCGAAAATAAGGATGGTCAGGATTGAAAGAAGATGGAAGGAAGGAGAGGAGTATTCATTATTACTTGTAAAATGTGTGTTAAAAATGTTAAAATGTTAAAAATGTAAAAATGTTAATAAAACGTATCCTCGTAACAGGAGTACATAGGTTCCACCTATATCGTGTCGTTTTGTTTTCACACTCTAAAACACGTAGCTAATATCCTTAGCTGGGAAAAATAAGTATGTTTTAAGCTCTTTAAGACTCTTCAAGTTAGTTGAAGAAACTGTGAAGAGGTCAAACTTGAACTTTTACGTGATTTGAATTGAAAAATTGCACTGTTTCTCTGTTTTTTATGAATATGCTAATTATATGTTGGGTGATATCTCTTTCTACGGATAAATCGCATATTCATGTAAAACAGAAAAACGGTGCATTTTTTAAATTCAAATCACGTAAAGGTTCAAGTTTGACCTCCTCGTATAGTTTCTTCAACTAACTTGAAGAGTCTTAAAGAGCTTAAAACATACGTAAAATTGACTGTCAAAATTATTATTATTACCCAGCTAAGGATACTGGCTACGTGCATGAGCTGCGCTCTATTTGTTGTGTATGACTTGAAATGAGATTTCTCTGCTATGCTAACTCGCAGAGAAATATGACAAAAATTAAATATTTATTTCATATTTTATTAAATATTAAAAAAATATTAAAAAAATGTTAAAAATATTTTTTGAATGTTTTTTCGGCCAAACAAGCTAACAAAAATTTTTAGTTTTAAATATTTTAAGGACATTTATTAAATATTTTTTAAATATTTAATAAAAATATTTTTTTAACATGGTTTTAGTGCCCGAAATAAACTTTAAAAAATCTTTTTTGCCATATTTTTTAAATATTTCTAATGTTGACTGAAAATATTTTTTAAATATTTAAAAAATATTTTTTGTTACCAGGGTAATGACTTTATATCGAACGGGATCACACTGTATTCGATTTTCGAACAATTCAAAGATCGGACTTTTTTATCTTCACGAATGCCAGTTGGACCACTAACGGTGTGACCAAACATGGTCGGTACCGCTACAACCCCATCGACTAACGGGATCCATGATGGATAAACCACCTTGTGATAGTAATCATTACCGATTAAAATATCTATTTGCGAATCTTTGAACGCCCCGGTAATATAACTGTCGGCCAAAACCAAAGCTCGTTTATTTGCCGCTTTGATGACCTCGTCGCTAACTAAGTAGTCATAATTTCCGCCAATTAGTTTTACTCCGGTAGCAACAATCACAATGGAATCGGCTGAATGCATACTACGTAAACCCACTTCCACTTGTTGGGAAAGTTGAACGATATTTGGTTTGTTTTGACCAAACCCAGTAATCTCAATCAGCTGACTATCAACTACTTTTAGACTGAACTTATCCACTAGTCGTTGATTTATGAATGTTCCTTGAGAACAGTTATCGAACACTATTCTAACGGGAATTAATTCATTTCGACTTTTTAGCAAAACAGTTGCGGTCTCCAAATATACCTCGCTTATGCCGTCCTCACTAATACTACAACTTGTGGTAGTCATTTTTCTGGATTGATCTGAATGATTTCCCTGTGAAGCCTCGTCATCTCTATACTCGTAATTCCTCTCAGACTCACTATCGCTTCTATCTACGTCTCTGTGCATGACTGTTTGATGGCGCTTTGAACATATATCGCATTTAACTTGCGCGCGACAATTGCGTGAGTCGTGAAAGCGTTTGAAACATAAAAAACATAAACTTTTCGCTTGTAATATTTTTATGCGATCGTCGTGATTCATATTTTTTGCGGTGCAATTTTGCGCGACGTGGGGACCTGAACAAAAATAACACTCCGGGTCTTTACGATCTCTGATCGGGGTTTTGTTGTCGTTTCCTCTACCTTTACTCTGGCTCAAACTACCAGTCGCCATAGTGGTATAACGAGGGTTCTTATCTACGTTTCTACCATTTCGAGTAAACGCGTCTCTTGGTCCATATAAACGTGGGTTAGTGTTAGTAATTTGATGCGCACTTTTTGGCAAATATCTTTCACGTAAATCGATTTGAGAGTTCAAAAAATGCAATAAAGCTTCGAGTTGCAACGCTTTATCTTTGCTGGAAAACCTACCATTAGCGCTACGCACCTGAAGTGTTGGATCCTCATTAACTAACCTCTCTCGATCAAGTTTACGGGATTTTTCGAACTCTTTTCCGAACTCAAGCATTAATTCTTCCGGAATCGATGACAACAAAAGAGGAAAAATAGGGATGGGTATTTCATTCATCGTGACCCCGGCGCTCTTAAGGGCGGAAACATTAACTTTAACGAAGTCATACAAAGATCTCAAACCCTTAATATTTCTAATGTCACGAACGGGAATCAATTTCATTAGATTTAACATATGTTTATCTACTGTTACGTCATCTCGAGCATAGCGCTCGTTCAAATCTGTTAGCGCCTTAGTATAATCTCCCATAGCGGCCTTAACTATAGTACAGGGGAGACCATCCGTAAATCTTCCTAAATAATACAATTTAACAGAATCAGTCATACTTTCTTTGGGAATCGAATCTATCGCGAGTTTGAATTGATTCATAAACTCCCGATACTGAGTTTGATCACCTTTGAAAGTTTTGATCTCCATCGGGGGTAGATACCTCAACTGATCTCCATAGTATTGATTCAATGGTGGTTGATTTACGACTGGTTGAACCTGACTGGGGTTGTTGTTGCTGACATTTTCTGCCGACGGAGCGGCCTCTCGAGAACCTGGTTTCACCTTCTGTGATTGGATAAACTCCAGCAGAGCTATTGCCTCGCTGAGATCCTCTTCATAATTCAAGCACTTGGCGGCTTCTTCTTCATAATTCTCGGGAACAGCAAGCTCCAACATCTCCGTGTCGAGTTTGGGTAATTTTTCCTTGATCTCTCCAACACGGCGTAAAAGTACGCAGACCCGTGAATCTACTATCTCTTCAATGGGTTTGGTATTTAACACACAAATCTCATTGTGAAGCTTCGTTGCGCTCATTCGCAGCGTCTTCCGTTGTTCTGTTAAGACATGATGTCTCGCTTTTTCGTTTGCGTCCATGATGCGGACAAATCCACCGGTGTAACTCGAATTGCAATCGGAACACCACCACTTGCCTGTCTTTGAACAGCAGACTCTGCTACCAACCTAGATCAGCCAATCGAGGTAACACCGTACCTTATCCTGATCGCTAGGCACCAAAATGTGACGAATCTCCGTTGAGAATTCCCAAAATCTGACGAAAGGAATGGAATACGCTGTTTCTGCTTTCAAAATGTACAAGTCAATGATTTTATTTTCGATTAGATTTATATTTACAACTTTGTTTGAGAGGAGGTGAAATCCAATCCTATTTGACTTCGTTGTTGATTGACCAATTGGAATTCAGGATCTGGTTCTTTGTTACTTTCATCATTCTTTAATATCGGGAATGATGAAAGATTATTTTAAATTATATTATGTTTTTTCCAACATTACTTGTAGCGGGCAGCCACGGGAATGACCTTTTGCGTCTACAGACTCTGTAACTTAAGAGCATTAGTAATTCGAAAAAAGTGACGATATGCATTTGTTGGATCCAGTATATGTTAGTATTTAAAACAATGAAAGATTGCGTTAAATTTAATTTGTTAATCGGAAAAACGCTCGGGACATAAAACATGCACGAGTTGTGAAATTACCCATATAATGTATCCTTCATAATGATATTCATCTAATTTTCTAGTTTGGTGTTTGTGCGCCGAATCTATAGTGAACAGTAGCTTGATATAGTACTGTTTACTTGCGCGGTTTTATAGTCGGGGCTAGTTTACGACACGAAGTCTGCTGTGTACATACACTTTATCATAACACGAATCCAAATGATTTTTTTTACTGCCGTTGAACAAGCTCAGGGACGATCTATAAATTACGCTAGTATATCTTGCCTATTTGTATCCCTCTTTTCACCCGGCATTTTGCGGACTTTGTTTGGTACTTTTCTATTGTTTAAATATGAAATTTTGAATCTTTATCGTATGATTTTTCAATTCCTGACATATAAACCCGTAGTGTTATATATTTTAGGAAATAATGAAGTCTTGGAACGACCTCATACATAAAAATACAATAAATTGAAAATCTTGAGTCTCCGAACCCTATTCTGGCCTTTTGCAATAATATGTCTCTATGGCAAATTAACATTGTTGTTATAAAAAAAAGATAAACTTCTTCTCTTAGACGCTAGCGTTATTGATATGAAGTGTCCCTAATTATATGTATATTGTACTTTATTTCCAGTGAATAATATATTACCATCTTTCGTTTGTTGTGTGTACTTTTTCAGTAAAACTTTGTGAAATTATTTTTGTTAGCTCTCGGTTGTATTTGTTAAAAAGGAGTTTGTAACTAAAAAAACTGAGGTGTTTCAAAACTTTTTGCAACATGCAAATTTACGCCAAACATTGCTTCGATATTTTCTTATCGGGCATCATATGTAGGGCTTCCAATACCGGTAATACCGTTACCGGAATACCGGTAATACCGCGGTGTCCCACTACTGAAACACTGTTTTTAAAGTAAATTCATTACCGCGAATCCCGAAATACCGGTTTTGAACTGAGCAGAATACCGGTATTATTACGGAGTGACGTCGA
>JAQIWB010000022.1:0-15441 GCA_034693825.1 Zercon vagabundus
TATATAGTAGCGTAGCGACCGGCTTCAGTTTGTCGTTTTACATACATAAAAATTTTTGTGCATGAGTCGTGGCGCATTTTTTTTGAAAAATTATTTAAGCTTGATTCTTGAATTCAGTTTTTTTAGGGCGGATCAAAATTAGCCGCGAAATTTGGGACTTTTCGCAATTTTGATGCTATTCTATTCCACCGGGTTATCATAGAACAAATAATTTTTTTGTGCATGGGTCATGGCGCATATTTTTCGAAAAATTATTTAAGTTTGATTCTTAAATTCAGTTTTTTTAGGGCGGATCAAAATTAGCCGCGAAATTTGGGACTTTTCGCAAATTTCTGGAGTGATTAGCAACAAGCACATATTCTGAGGATCCATTCTGTTTGAAATTGAGTTTTCAGACTCATGTGGATCGGAATGCCATACTCTATACTTCATAAAGAATTAAGGAATAACTTTGCGCGAGAAAGAAATATCACTTGAACACTTCAGACCAATCCAGTTTTTTTTTCTATTGTGACAAGAGAACGCTAATTTGCATTCATCTGTAAACGAAATCTTTGTATGAACTAACTACTGTACACACGTGAGACGGTGGCGCTGGCGTCATATATAGTGGCGTAGCTACAGGAATATTTTTTTTTTGAAAAAAGTTATAGCGTATAAATAAATCGCGCGATAATGAATAATGTTAGTTTTAAAAAATTCAAATTAGTTTGAGCAGTTTTTAATGAAAACTACCATTATTCATTATCGCGCGATTTATTCATCCGCCATAACTTTTTTCCAAAATAAAATATCCCGGTCGCTACGCCACTATATATGACGCCAGCGCCACTAGTGATTATTACATTTACTCATTTCACTTGTTAACTTTTATTGTATCGCATTCGTCATAGTCCGCTGGGAATTAGGGGATGAAGATGACAAACATTTCCGAAGATTACAAAATTGTTAAAAGAATTTTTTACGCCAAAACTTTTGATGACCGAAGCTAAGCAACGTCGGGCTCAGTCAGTACTTGGAAGGGAGACCACCTGGGTGAACACTAGGTGCTGATGGATATTTATAGATATATAGAACCGTGGTTTTGTTATATGGACTACATATAGTTAGTTTAGACTCATAGTTTTGCTAATGATTCCAAGCTTACAAGACCGTGCTTTTATTGTGAACGAAAGTTTTTATATAGATCGTAGTTTTAGTATGGACCGTGATTTGATATAGATCGGGACTTACCACAGCCCTCCTTAGTGTTAGTAGGAATATTTTAGTTTTTAAATTGTTTAAAGCGTTCGCGATGCTGCAAAAATTATTAAAGATTAAAAATCATCGAAAACAATTTTCGAGCGTAATTCGGTATTCAACTATGCATAGTTTGCCAACTATATGTTCTACTATGTATAGTATATTTAACTAAAACAAACGACACTTGACCCGTAAAAATTGCGCCAATTTTTGCTCGTCGGACTATAAAACCAAAAATTAATCTAAATCTAACGTCTGCCGTAAACCGAAGTTCTTCTCTCGCGAACGAAAAATGAATACGGTCGATGCGGCCGCGAGTAAAACCCGTCAACAACGAGCTGACGAGACGCCATCGGCGAAAGAAGCCAGACTCCGACGCGAACGCCAGAGACGCGCCATCGCTCGAGCTAACGAGACGTCATCACAGCGAGAAGCCAGACTCGCGCGTAATCGTCGAAGAACAGCTCGCTTTCGAGCTAATGAAACGCCGACGCGAAGAGAAGCCAGACTCGAGCGTGATCGTGTGAGAAAAGTCATTTCTCGAGCTAACGAGACGCCGCTGCAAAGAAAAACCAGACTCGAGCGCGATCGCCAGAAACGTGCCACCGCTAAAGCGCTGTTACGTCCCGAATCTTCGAGACTTCGAAGGTTAATCGAAAAGAATAGAATTAAATTTTTACGAGGATTATCACTGATATCGAAACGAAATTACCGCATTACCAACGAATCGCGACGATACAACATTGACGCGTAATAATTACCTCGTTCGAAATAAAAACGTTTTCAAATTGAAATCGATACGTCGCGTTTTATTCGTAGACATCGACCACGGTTAGACTATGACTCGTAGCAGGTTCGCTACGGACTATGGTTTCGCTTCAGAGCATGCTTTCGTCGTGAACCATGTTACCTTTAGTAACGTAGACTGCAACAAATTTTTATTCGGGAATGGAAGAACGTACAACGTTCGAATTGCGGGTGTTCGTATTCCTCACCCGACGGGTGCCGATTAATTAACTAACTAACTAACTACTCCACCACCCATGTGACACGCTGGCGCTGGCGTCATATATAATAGCGTAGCGACCGGAATATTTTTTTGGAAAAAAAAGTTACGGCGTTCAAATAAATCGCGCGATAATGAATAATAATAATTTTAAAAAAACAAACTTAGTTCGAGCAGTTTACAACGTCGTATAAATGAGCACTACGTATAGTTATTTATTACCGCTAATGCTCTCTTTCTTACTCGTCTTTTCCTTTTTACCGCGACTATGTGTAGTTGATAAATTATATATGTCGCTGCGACAAAGTTTGGAGCCACGTCCCGCCGGCGGCTACCCGTATATCACTCGTCCGTTTACAACGATTCGAATCAACTCTTCGAAAGAACGTCGTAGAAGAACGGTTTCCTCTACCGGCTTTTTCACTCGACACGATGTCTTCAAAAATGTCGGAGAAAGCGAAACCTTCAGAAACTGGGAAGAACGAGACTGCCAAAACTTCCGCCGCTAGTAGGAAAAAATACGCGAGTCGACGTAAGAAAAACGCGGTGTCGCCGCGAACAAAATCCAACAAATCGGATGCATTAACGGAGTTTGAGAAAGAGGAGATAAGATGGCAAGCTTTTCTTCATCCGGAGTCCGAAGCACTCGCCGAGTTGGCTCGCTTCGCCGATTCCGACAAACCGTATAAGTTTACGGAGTATGAAAAAGCGGTATTGAGATGGCAAGTTTTCGTTCATCCGGCGGCGCGCGATGAACTCGCCGAATTGGCTCTCTTCAGCGATTCGAATCCGAGTCGTTATTACCACGAATCGCCATTCGCGGACGCGGCTCCCACGATCAACGGCTACTCGATCGATGATTCATCGGACACGTGTTTTGACGAAAACGTTACGCTAATTACGGCGAATGGCGAAACGGAAAAAGCGGAAAACGCGGAAACGCCATATCGCGCGTAGAAGCGCATTCGTGGAGGAAGAAGAAGATTATCATCCGACCAAACCACTTCGCGAATTTCTCGATGACGAGTTATTAGGGATAAAATTTCCTTCGAAGTAAATAAAATTCAAATTTTCAATTTATTTTTCGAGTTTTTTTTTCTACAAAATTTACTCGGTCAGCGATACGAAGCGTAACCGAATGTTCGATCGTTTACTTTTTTTATTCGCGCGAAACTCAGCCGAGCGCCATAGCCGAGATACGTCATCAAATTTTTACGTATAGTTTATACTTGATACGTATAGTTATTTTATATAAATTTACGCGCGTGTAACTTTTATAACGAACGTTTTCACTGCGCGAGCACTCGGTTTCGAAGGTTAGTGTATAAATCGGCGTAGTTTCTATAGAGCGATCTAACGCGCTCGTCGGTAATTTTCGATCACGCGACGAAAATGGATGTCGTCGAATGGGAAAACACAGTAACGGTCCGGTTCCGAACCGTAAACGATTTTGTGTCGTTCTTGACGCGATACGCGTCGCATGTTGATGTTCTTCCTGACAAAGAGAATATCCCACCCATCGCGGGTGAGATACCCCCGGCGCTCGCAGCGATAGCGGCAGGAGCGAATCTCGAGGTATCCACCGGCCGCAACAACCGCAGCAGCGGCACTCTTACCACCGAGCGCCGCAACGACGTTGCGGAGAACGACGACGCGGCAGCGGCAACCGCGGCAACAGCAGCAGCAGCAGCGGCAGCGGCAGCAGCAGCTCGTGATATCGCGACTTTTACGCCGCCGCAGAAATCTACGATGAATGAATGAGAAATTCGCGATAAAATCCTGAATTGATAGTAAAATCGTAGAATGATAATTGAATTTTTGTTTTATTCTTTCGGAAGTTGAGCGATATCGAACGCCTCGTTCGATATCGCGCAACTTCCTCTTACCAACTTCGTTTTATACTTATTCGTTATATATTATTATTCGTATTACACTCGTTGTAAATGCTGCCGCCGTTATCGATCGGCGCTCGCCATTTCGGCTCCGACCACACGTCGTTAATTACTGAGAATGACGATTCTACGATTCTGCGAATAACGTAGAACTCGCTACGCTTCGAAATTCTCCGCATTTCTAGGCATCTTCTTAGGCATCGTGACGAACTTCCATAAAGCGACACGTATTGAACATTTCAGATGGCCGTAACTGGCAGTTTATTCGCTGATGCGGATACAACGATGCTTACAATCGGTTCTAGATGTTACAATATCGCCACTAATCAGCTAGATGAGGATTTGATATTCGCGTGGTGCGACGAATGTTTTACGATCGCCGAAACGATGTTCGAGTGTCCTCTCTTCGAGTGTAATCACCGAATATGTTTAGCGTGTTCGAAGCGACGACCGAGCGAGTTCGAAGATAATATCATTTGCGATCATTGTCGAATGTCGCGGCTCGTTAATGACACTACGATCGCCGCTCTTTTAAAAAATTTCCTAGTGTCGTGTCGCTCAGTACGGAGAAAGCGCCGCCGATATCGCGGTAATTACGAGCGAGGATCGCGCGCCCTCAGAATCAAGCTCGTTCGTGGGACATGAATGTCGGACGTAAATGTAAGACTGAACGTAATAAATGAACATAAATATTCTATACCTATTCATTTTCTACTTAGTAGATAAAAACGCTATAGGAACGTTTACCCTGTATAAAATCGGATATCACAAAAATACGTAGAATTTGTATGATAACTCGAATACGTATAGTATTTCGTTATATAAATGTAGGAACGCTCATTCGAATACCTCTCCAGTTCTCCTCCGAACAATTATCAACGCGATTCGAATATTAGTAACGCCAAAATTCGCCCGAAATGTCGCGGTTTATCGCATTCGAATGTCGCTCGACTAAAGGCGGCGAATTTTCCGCCGCCGCTTCTTCCGGGAGAGATCACGATAACGCGAGTGATTTCTCTACAGAGAAGTCGTCGCGCTCTTCGTCGTCGGCTTCTACTCGAGATTCGATCGTTTCGAGCGAATCGGAACTTATATACTTGGAAATAAAACGAAGTTATCTCGAAGCGCGGTTAAAACGGGTTCAGGAGAGAATTCGTTCGTTCGATAGTGCTGATGAGCGAAAAAGCCGGCACCTCGCGACGATCGTGACAGATTCGGAATCGGAAAACGAAGGACCAGTTCGACTAGGCGGCAAACCGAGTGGTCGACGTAAATCCGTTTTCAAGATCGGTTCGACGGATTCCGAGGCGGAGAATGATGATGATGATTATGAGCCCGTCGGAGCGAAAAAAGCACGACTCATCGCTACTTCCGCCGCCTCCGCTGTTAAGACCGCCGCTAATGCCGTTTTAGCTTCCGTATCTTCTAACGCCATTGTCGTAGACTCCGAATCAGAAACTGAACACGTAGTCGATGGAAAGGACGAACACGGAGCGCGAGAAGGTGCAGCGTCAAAAATGCGACGCGTGAAAAAATGCTACGTTCTTCTCGATAAATTAGATGATGCCGATTGTCGTTGTTGAAGGTGTATGATAAATAAAAGACGTTCGCCCGTTCGCGAGAAAAGTTATGTTTTTATTTTATCGGTCGAATCGAAATCGATCTTTAATATCTATTTTCGCGTCTAATTTGACGTCGGGGTTTTTACTCGAGTTTTTTGAACAGTTTTTAGTGTCATCGGTTTACACGGACAGATACTATAAAGCCTTACAAGCATATTTGGACGAGAACCTAACAACTACCTCGGTAGAAATTGGTAAGATATTTGGGTGTGATCAATCGCGACTGCATCTGGGTACCGCTTGAGTTGTCGGAAAAAAGTAAGTACGTACGGATTAAGCGTCTGCTCTTCTTCGCTCGCTCGCTACAATATTGAACTATTTCTGGGTCGGATCATAAGTGGGGATGAAAGCCGTGTTCTCCAACGAAAGCATCCAGCATTTTTCAATCGAAAAGACATAATTCTTCAGCATGGTAACGCGAGGCCGCACACGGCATTGCGTACCAGACAGAAACTGAGTGAATTGGGTTGGGAAGTTCTAGCTCACCCACCCTATTCACCCGACCTCGCGCCATCAGATTATCACCTATTTCGAGGACTGAAAACTTATCCGAAGAACAGGCGTTTCGAAAATGTCGACGATGCCACTAAGGTAGTCACCGACTTTTTGCCGAGGTCCGAAGCGTCCCGGGTTTTACGCGCATGAAATTAACAAATTACTTTATAGGTGGAGCGCAGTTGTAGGTAAAATAGGAAATATATTGAAGATTGAAAAGATTCGTTCTCGTTAAAATAAAACACTTAAAATTTTATTTTTATTTCGAGGTATTATTTTTGCGTACTCCCGCGCTATTCGTTAATTCTTCGTCGAATTGAGAAGGGGACGAAATTCTCGAACAGCGGAAACGTCAGAACCAACTTATAATTTTCTAGTTTTTACGGAAAGACATTCGAAAGTCCGTGATAGAATACAAATTTTTTATCGAAACAACAATAATCGACAAGTTTTTTTTACGAGTTTTCATAATAAAACTTCGAATAACCGTCGTGCGTGAAATCGGTCGACGGCGATTACGTCTTACGCATACTCGCGCGATACGTATAGCGGTTTAGTATACGAACGAATTCTTTCGTAAAACGTATAGTTTTATCCGATAAAAGTACGCGTGTGAGTAAGTACATATCATCTTACGTCTGCCGTTATAAAGAAGCGGAATATACTGATTTTAACAATTACTCGGTACCCGATATCGCGGCTCGGAACGAAACAATCGATGGGTTTGATTATTTCCTCATTTTTACCATTCAAAATTGGCGATATGTTTTCAACGATGACATCGTCGAACTGTTGTCGTCGCCGCCGCGGGATCGTCGGTATTCGAGAAGAATACGAACGATTGCTTCCGCCGCTAGCGCCATTGCGAGAAGAAAACGACGAACGCGAAGAAGTCGACGTGGAGAACGCGTGGAGCGAGTTAGCTGACAAAATCTTTCTCACTATACGACAACTCGATAAGGCTGCTCACGATGGAAGACGCGCTACGCCGGCGGAGACTCGCAGCGCGGAGGACGACGTACGAAACGATATACTCGTATTGCTGCGAACTTCCGTAAACAACCTTCAATACGTGGAGGTTATTTGTTCGTACGCTTATTTTCTCGATACGCGGCGAAGACTCGATTTAGATTCGTTCGTCTACGATTGGCCCGAACGAGACGAGACTGTCCGAAAACTCGAAGAAAGGGAACCCGAGCGAGCGGGCGAAGAATATCGAGTGGAAACGTGGTATCGAGACGAAACATTCGAACTACTGGCGTTGTTGGATTCGCGATATTCGCGTTCCTTGTACAACGTAACCAACGCGAAAATAAAGCAGTTGCTCAGAAGGGCGCGGACCAGGATTCGCTTCGAACAATACATTCTACTCGCGGCGATGATATCGCACATTCGTCATCGACATGACGGCGTATAAATTCGTAATAAAATAATGACGATAACGAACAAATTGTGTAATTATTTGTGACGATATTTTTTTAATTTATCGAGACTTCGTCTTCGAACGAGTCACGGTCATCGATCGTTCTATCCTATCAATAACTGTACGAAAGATACTCCTTACTGACCTAGTTACTACCCAATTATTCGCTGACGCGAGGTGAGGCTTCGTTTTCGAACAAGCTTCGTTATTTGCCGTTCCACACTCCATTATCAGCAGTATCGAAGATACGCGTTAATAGTTGATAGTTCGCGCCCGAAATAGTGGAAAAGGACTGAGCGATCGCTCACTGTTGTTTAGTTTCACCGGGGTTCTTCGGTTCTTCGGGGTTCTCAGACATCATCATCGTGCGAAAGAGCATCTTCGAAAACCTTTAGATACCGAAACTCGTGATACGTAACGAGTCGCCGTTGCTCGACCATTACTCGGCTGTCGAATTTACGCGTGAAATTCGAATAGTTCGCTTTATTACGCGATAGATGGCGCTCAAAGTGGTGCTAAATGTAGATGGCGCACGGGTGAACGAAAGCGACCCGAGCGCCACCTACATCGTCTATATAAAGGCGCGACGATGGCGCATTTCGCATTTATCACGCTATTCGCTTTCGGCGAGATTCGAAGTAAATCGCTCTCGGAAATGGAAGAAAAAATGGAAAAAGAAATGGAAGGAAAAATGGGAGAAGTCCGAAGAGAAGAAAACTCGAGAGATAGGTTGTGGGACTGTTTCAGACGTCGAAAAGAAGCGGAACCCGGACTCATCGTATGGCCGTCGTCGTCGTCGTCGTCGATCGGCTCGACGACGGAAGAACGAAACGATCTCGATCTGGCGGAGAATTCTGATCCGCAGCGAAAGGAACGAGGAAGAGTCGACGAACAGCCAACCGTCGCGGTAAATCCGCCGCCCAACAAAATCGAGGATCCGTCACCAGCATCGAAAGAAGAAGCTTCGGTCGAAGAAACGATCGAATCACCGGCGGCTGCTCCGTTCTCGTCGCGGTCTTCGTCGTCGCATCATCGAGTAGCGGAGGTAATGTTATCGACGAAGCGCATTCCGCTAGAACGAATTGAATCGGAGGATCTGGATTCGTCGGGCGAGTTGGTCGAAGCTATAACGGAAGATGCGGCGGCGGACGCGGAACGATGTCGCGTTCCGCAATATTTTACGCAAGAATACTTGGAAGAATACTTGGAAAAACAACGATACGAAAACGCGTTCGAAGGCCCGTTACCGCCGTTCGCTTACTCGGAGAACTTTTTGGATTCGTGGAGAACATCGTTAAAACGACGGGAAGCGCACCCGCGCATTAGCAAAGAGGTTATTAGAAACTGGCGTCGTAGACGCCCGCTTCACGGAAACGAACGTCGCTACACTGACGATGATGATGGAGATCGAAGGAGAACGTTCTCGGAGAAACCTCGATACTCCGAAACGGCGAAGTCTGCATACGCTCGTCTTCGAAATAAATTGGCATACTTGTTACGCGTTCTAAAACGTGCGCGTAACGACGAGAATTTTTTCGAAGACGACCAACGCGAATGGGCCGATCTGATCGCGCAAAATTACGCTCACACTTCGTATTTGGCCGAGCCGATAATGAGAAACTTGCTCGAAGAAATTTCGAACGCTCTTCGAGGATACCGGCGGCATCTTAATCGAAGCGCTACGTCGAGAACTAACTAAAACGGGGTGGCCCACTACCCGCTATCATCACCTGCGGAAACTTTTTCATAACCATTATTATACGATATGTTGTATTTTTAATGTGCTATTTCGTGTTTTGACCGAATTTTTTCAAATAAATAGATTTTCGTTCGTATGAAAATCAGTTGTAAACGAACGTTCAATAAAAGGTGTCTTATTTCTATTAGGTTAGGCTCGGATAGGGATGGGCGCGACTCGGCGGATTCGGCGGAAAGAAATCACGAAGAGAGACGGAGATATTGTCGAGAAGAGAATGACAAGTGTCATTTCTGTCTTTCGAAGTGTGAGCGAGTGAATACCTACCTAACTGCGCAATTATTCATCTAACTGAGCAATTTATTAATACGTATAGTACAATATTATTATAAAAGTACGCGCGTCTTATATCGTATATCGCTATATCGTATAAGCGTCAAAAGCGATGTCTGTTGATTAAAATTAGGTGCGTAAGATAAAATTAGGTAATTGATACAATTTGTCGAACAATATTTAGTTCGATGTCTTTCATTAGTATATTTTATTCCGGTCCAAGCACCGTTGCATCGGAATTATGCATAGCGACGTGTATTTACACGCACCGATTACGAACTAAACTCTCCGATCGTGAGTACCGACAGTTATTAGTCACGCGGCCATATCATGTACGCCGCGCGTCCAGGAAACACTACGAGGAAGTCAACTGATCGGATTTCGTTCCCCAAATTGGGAAAGAACGAGGTCGGTCGCTCGCCGCCGCGTTCTCTCCCTGGCTGAAACCACTCGGCCGATTTTTGTGGGAGTAAAATAGGCTTTCGAGGAAGCCGAGTTCAGGAAGCTCCCACCCTTCCTGCTAGCCGTCACAAATTATAATCGTCGCGTTTGAGAGGCGGCTAGTCCTTTCGTATAACGCGCACTCGCGCGCCACTACGTAATAAACATGGGCACGGCCACGCGGTAAAAGTCCCCACATATCGGGCAACGAGCTGAATACGGTTCAGCGTTCTGCCGGAGAGTGCGTGCGCAAGTAACGCATGTGTATGCGTGCCTACACGGTAAAAGGAGCACACTTCTCGTGCGCACCGAACAAATTAGGCACGGTAGTGGGGGGTCATCCGTTTCCTCCGATTCTTGCGGCACCGCGTCCAAATTCCAAGAAACATTTTGGAATACCAGTAATCGCTGTTCCAACGTTTCCAGTCGTCTTTGGCGCTCGAAACACGCATTCATCCAATACTGGCGTTCTCGTTCGAGAAACTCGAATCGCGCGATATCGTTCGCGAAATAGATCGTGAAAAAGCGTGAGTCGTATGAGTACTCGGTGCGATTCCGTTCTCTTCTCGCACGTCGTAGAAATCCGTTGTAGTTATTCGCGCGTCGTTGCATTTTTCGATGATAACTCTGAAAAAAAGAGGCGATTAGGTTAAGTGATCGTCGGAGCGTAAATAAACGGGTGTGTGACTGTAAATAAACAGACTGCGAGACTGTAAAAATTGCCGGATAATACATAAAAAACTGGCATCTTTCGCATCGTCGCTGCCAGCAGCTTACTCACCGATGCGAATGCGGCAGAAAATCTGAATTTGCGAGCATTTTCGTTAACTCGACCGCGCGAGGCTTTCACTTCCGAACGACAATCGGCACCGAACGCGCTTAATTCGGGGCGTTTTTCGGCTAAGTTTCGGAAAAACGTTCTATTTGATTATTCGTTTTAGCGTTAAACAGAAACGTCCGTAACTCAAAATTTTACGAAAAAATGTTGGCAGCTCGAAAAAAGTACAAAAAAATTATTCTCGGAAAGGGAGAAAGTGAGCGAAAGACGTGAAACGTAGTTACCTAAGTAGGTGGCGCTCGGGTGAACGAAAACACGATTGAATGTAGGTGGCGCTCGTGTGAAGAAAAGTAACGCGAAGTTGAGTCGCTCTTACGCTTATCGCTTATACACACGAAATTATTACACATTTCGCGCATTATCACGATTTACTTTTAGCAGACTTTCAGCGGTAAATCGCTCAATTACATACAGTTTCTCAACTACTACAAATAGCGATTCAACTATAAAGCCAGACGAGCGCGCGGATGAAAGAAAAATGTCGGCAACGAATGAAATTACTACAGAAATCGGTACCACGATCGAGGAGAAGGAGGACGAAGATGGCAGCGGCGAGACAACGCCGTTATCGATTACCGATGTCGTTGTTGGGAACTCCGCCCTAGACGCGGCGGGCGAGACGGTGGTTACAGCCGAAACGTTAGATCGGCGTATTAGGAGGATCGTGCCGAGAGCGCGCGACAGATATAACCGCACATTTCGAGAATATTTCGCGGAAACTTGTCCGATGGTACCGCCTCCCGAAATATCCGCCATGCGGACTTCGATGTCGTCTAATTATCGCAACTTCAAACCTTACAGATTCGCGCATAATCGCGGCGTCGAGGAACGACGCGCGAAAATGCTACCGTTCGAGACAACTGGAAGGACGACGGTCGATGATTCTCGAAGAAAAGGTCGGAAAGGAACTATCGTGGAATTAATTAATTTTAAAATAGGTAAATAAAAACGAAATTAAGCTCGGAAAGACGAGAAACGGATTCATTTTTTTGGAACACCGCACACGTCGTGAACTTTCGAAAGAAAGAAACGAGAAAGGGAAGCGTAAAAGGGAAAGAGCGTACGTCGTGTAGCTATAAAAGCTACCGCGAAGCTAGTTAATCGGGTATTATTAAGCAGCGCTCGTAACAGCGACGTCGTCACTCTCGAAAACGTTCAAAGTGACTAGTCGTCAGACAATGGATCGTACGATGGATTCGATGGACGAACTCGTTTGGACGTCCGTTTTTGGTTCGGAGACGCCAGGACTAGCAGCGTCACTAGCAGCATCTCTACCGGCTTCGATAGCGATAACGCTCACCGCCGAGGAAACGGCGAATACGGTTCACGAAAGCGCCGCCGCCGCCGCCGCTGTTGATGCGGTTAACGTAGTCGGCAATGCCGCGGAGGAGGTCGTTGGAAACTCATCTATCGCGCACGATGAAGACGTCGCTACGAGAGAAAATCAGCTGCGGCGATCTTCGGATACGTTGGCGTTAGCGATGAACGCTATATTCGCTGACGACGACGACGACGACGATAACAACGACGTTGACGGAACGGAAAAGTTATTGGAGGAGTCGATGGAGACAACGACGGAGACAACGACGGAGACGACTACTATTTCGACTACGAAGACCGTAATTACGCGCGAAGGTACGCTACGTAAACGTCGTAAGTGCGCTCGTTTCGCTACTCGAAATAACGATCGTGCGGTAAAAGCGTCTCGCCTCTCAACCGTAGGACAAAGCGCGGTGGAGAACGTGCTTCCGAGCATCGAAATTCGAAAGGCTCCGGCCGACTACTCCGCGAGCGTGAAGTTCGTTTGTAAATTGAACGTAAGAAACTCCGACGATCGATGTGACGCTCGCTTCGCGACTTTCGAGAGCATTCGACGTCATTACGACGGCGAATGTCGTACGCGCGATGAACTGCTCGCCTCCAGATGTTTTCCCTTACGTTTAACGCACGGTCGAATGCTCACTAAACACGTGGCGGCCGACGAAATTCAGCACATTCGCCGGCACGGTTATCAGATGCCGTTGAACGCCACCGAACGAGACTTTTACGGCTTAGTCGTCGACGACGAAACGGAGGAGGACGATACGGCGGTGGACGAAACGCGAGTCGCGTATTTCATTAATATTCCGACCAACAATCCGCCGCGCTATCTGAACAATATGCGAGTGGTTATTCGGCCCGATATAGGAAGAATATCGTATTCGTTCGCAAAATTTGGAGGGCGCTTAAACACGCTCGGTGACGTCGAAACGCTCGTTGCCGAGACGTGGCTCACCGTCATCGACAGTATCGAACGTATGCCGGGCGATACGACGGCGAACGATCGAAACAAAACGATTATCGCGAAACTGCGCAAAATCGCCGACGAATTAGAAGAGGATACGGATACGTAATTACGCGTAGTTATGATTAAATAAATAAGTTTTGAACATTTTTCTCCTAAAAATCGTTTATTAGTGATTATCTTTATATACTTGAATTTCCAAAATTTATTTTGTGTATTTGTGTTCGTCTTCGTTTGCCTATGCGTTTTGACACTGCCGACTACGATAAAATGTGTTCTTCACACGTGTTCAGCGCGAGTGATAATGGCGAGAACGCTCGCCGAGAAGTCCGTTGACAGTCTTCGTTAAGCTTTTTATAGCTGGAAGCGGCATATCTCGGAATGAGTACTCTGTGGAGAGTATTTCTTCCGCTAATCTATTCAACTTTGAAGAGAAATTGAATTGACCGTTGGTGTGGGCCAATTTAAGCGCGCTCAGTTGACCTTTGAGATTTACGCTTTCGGCGCGCCATTTCCATTTGAAATTTGGCGTCACACCGACAAGGGGATCGTACTTGATCGGCACATCGACACCGTCGGCCGAATAACGTAGTTTCTTCTTGCCGCAGAATCGCAATTCGTCGTTGTTAGAAAAGTGTCGAATAACCCAAGCTCGAGCCCTAAGAATCGACTCTTCGAACCATTCTCGATCATTCGTTGTCTCGTTCCCGTCGGATTTTCTACTCTCTAAATATCCGAGAAAATCACCTTCGTCGTTTCGGCGCGTGGCGCTCGTTCCGGCAAAATTTATCATCTTCGAAGTATTCTTTTTCGGGAGCTTTTCCGAAATTACAGATCAAAACTTTCGAGTAATGTCACGCACGAACTCGTAGAGAAGTGTCTGGAACAGCGACTGTGTTCGTTGATCCGCGCGGCGATGTGATAGTCGGCTCGTTATCGGAATTGAGTTTTTATAACCGTCGCTCTATTCTCGCTCACATGAAGAAAAGAGGAAGAGCTACATGTAGTTAAATATTTCGAACTTATAATTTTAAAAGTGTATCGATTTGATCGAGTGTTTCGATTGTTTCAACGCGAGGATCCGTAAACTTAGTGCGATATAACGTGGTAGACTTTGTGGAGAAACTTTGAGCCATCTCGAATTTTTCCTCCGGCGTCTCCTCTTTCTGCAGCCCTAGCAATAAAACTATGGTTCACAGCGAAAGCGTTGTCTACATTAAAATTATTGTCTATAACAATATTCTTGTCTATAGCAATATCATGAGTCGGAACAAAACAGTGGTTCATAGTTAAATATGAAACCATGGTTTGAGGTAAATCATGTATATAGCTATATATAGTAATTCGTTATATTTAGTGCTTTACTATATATAGTTAAATCGCTACATATAGTTGAGTCGCTACATATAGTTGAATCGATATAAATAAGATTGTGGAGGAGCAAAAATTTTATTCCGTTGTCGTAAACGTTCGACGAATTAAGTCACAATCCCGACATTTAGTTCACGATGCCTTCGAAAAAAGCGTTAATTGAAAAGAAATTTGTCGTCGCGAAGAAATCGGCGCGTCAACGTGTAGTTGAGCCGCTGTGGGAAAGAGAAGCCAGACTTCGGGATCAGCGCCGACGACAAGTCGCTTCTCGAGTTGCGGAGACTTGGTCGGAAAGAGAAGTTGTTAAACTCTCCGATATGCGCCAAAGACAAACTATTTCTCGAGCTGTCAGCGAAACGTCAGCGGGAAGCGATGGTAAATTCCAGGATGATCGTCTGAAACAGGCTGCTCCTCGAGTTGCGGAAACCACACCGGAAAAAAAAGCGGAACCTCAGGACATGCGCCGAAGGCGAGCTATTTCTCCCATCGCAAAAACATCTTTGGAAAAAGAAATCACAAAGAGAGTCGTGCGAGATACGCGTCAGAAGCCAGCAATTTTGCAGCGCGCGATCTATTCGTTTTGGCGGCCTTCAAAAAAATTCGGAACAGCGCGCCCTCGTAACGAAATGAGTGAATAAAAATATTTTACTTTTATCGATTTATACAAAATACATCGGTAGTGCATTTTTTGAGGCAAAAGTTGCGAAAGAAAAAACGGGGTAATGTTTATGATATCTATACCCAAACAAGGTTTCTAGCAAAACGTAGTTTTTAGCGAAATCTTCGTCTAAAGCAAGA
>JAQIWB010000023.1:0-15255 GCA_034693825.1 Zercon vagabundus
AGGGTGTGCTTTGTACATTACAATTACAATTTGAGAATGAGGGTACTTAGAATAGTCTCCAGAAGTATCCAGTGGTACGTTTTTTCTTAACTTGATTGAGATTCAGGGTAATTTTTGATGTTTGAGCAATCAGAATTCTTGAAACGTGTTTCAATTTCGTATTCTCGACATTGAATGTTTTTACTTGAATGCTCGTCGCGTCGTAGGGTTACTTCATGTCCCCTACGTGCGCTATGTCACACTACGGCTAAAACGCGCCACTCCACGTGAGATAATAAGTACAGTTTTGTCTGATCCTTTTTCTCCTACGTGGTTGTTGTACGCTCAATTAAAAATCAAAAATAAATTCTGAAAAACTGAGTTAATGATGCGATTGCTTCAACATCTTCAGGCTTCAGTTTTCCAACATTGATGTCACCCAGATCATCAGCTTATGAAGTACCTGATTTGAGGAGGGATGAATTTCTGGATTTTTATATTGAAAAAGTGGAAATATGAACATCATCATATAACATATATGCTTTGTCTGGGCGTTTAGTGTTTCATATCAATTTGTGTAACTTGCCCAGAGTATTTCCAAATATTTTGAAACATGCTGTGATAACCCCCCGATAAAAAAAAGGCGACTCTACTAATCCCAATAATATTAGGCGCTCTATTTCTTGCTTATCTTTCGTATCCAAAATTCTTGAGCTTTATATGCATTTCAAACATTTGACCACATTTTTGACTACAGATAAACTATTCTATAATGCTCAACTTGGAATCGGGAAAGATTAGTCTACTTAACACGATTTAGCTCATTTTGTTAACAGCGTCACTAAGGGGTTTAATAATAAACAGTTGACGGTTGCCATTTTCTTAGATATGATGAAGGGATTCGATTGAGCACATCATAAAATACTGTTGTTTAAACTTGAACATCGAAGCATTAGACCCGAAGTTTTATAGTTGTTTTTACAGTACAGACTTATTCGATGAATCTTTGTACTTTTTGCAACAATGTTTTCTCTGAACCCGAGATTTGTAATTTTGGTGACCTTCAGGGATCGATTTTAGGAAAGTTGTCTTTCATTATCTATATTTCATTAATTATTATTATATTTATTATATATTATTATAATTATATAATTATCTATATCAACGATCTTTACTACGTTGGGCTTAGCTCAGTTACATTTTCATATGCGGATGGCATCACTCTAATTATAGTACTCCAAACATTGTTGAGTCTATTATTGCCATTAACTTGGAATTGGCGAAGTTGGGTACGTGGTTTTCTCATAATAGCTTGAAGTTGAGTTATTCAAAATCAATGACAACAAGTCAGATGAAGTCGCCTCTGGCGAGCAAACCTCTCATGAGAATCCCACGAATATTTCATGGGATTTTAATAGGAATTCTTCCACATACAGATCTCCAGTGAAAATGTCATAGTATTTTTTCCATACAGTGAATTTCCCATGGGATTTTGATAGTCATTCCATGAGCAATTTTCCCAGTCGTATAATAACAGTGGTAATCTCATGGTGAAACTTCTTCCTAGCAATTTACCAATGGTAATTTGATGAGAAAATTTACCACCGCTGTATAACTAGTGGTAATATGATGGAAAAATATCCCACTTGTAAAATGCCAGTTTTAATTTCATGGACAAAACTCCAAAATTCTCTAAAAGCGTCAATTCGTGTAGAAACAAAGTCTCCAACAAAATTGAAAAATCCTCGCCGTTCAATTGAGAGAACATACACATATAAGGTTATCACTTTAAGGGCAGGGGGGGGGTGGCAGTGTTGCCAACACTATTTCTTTATCACTATTTCTTTTCTAGCGTAAAATCACTAGATTTGGGTTTTTGGGCGTTTGGGCAGCAATTTTGTCTCGCAATTCAGTTTATTTTTCATTTATATAAATTATCATCAGTGCCGCCTTTAAGGGGAGCTTTGGGGGCTTTAGCCCCCAGGCCACAGTTTTTAAGAGTAAACGCAGGCAAAAAATTTCCACAAAAACGGGCGATTTCCATAAAAACAGGCTATTTTGCAACAAAAAAATGGGGGTATACCCCCAGTTGTATACAACTGACTTTTATTTTGAAAATAAAATTTTTAAGAAGATCGATCTAGCCCCCACGCCACAGAAATCTAAATCCGGCACTATAGTTATCATAAAAGACACATAATGAAGAGAACTCAGAAATACTTATATCAATGATATTAATATGCAACTTTCCGAGTCGCACTTGAGGTCACTGTGATGTCACAAACTAACGCATATGACGTTACTGTGACATCACACGGGGTCGTCCTCAAGCGCCTTAAATCAGTTCCAAGTACAAACATTCTGATTTGTTTGGTGGCCTATAGAGTTTAACTTATGCTTAACTAGCGCAGAAGTGACAAAAGGTTTGGAAATTGATAATCATTAATAATATGGGGGAGGAGAAGGAAGCCTAAAAACAGGAAAAAAGTAATAACTTTATACGTGTATGTTCTCTAAATAAAAACACAAAATGAAATTAATTGAGTTACAGCTATTGCAGCCTGTTTATTCAGTTATATTTATACAATCCATTCTAATCAAAGTCTCAAACCACAAAGCCCAAGTAAATAAGTGAAGACCCAAGTGAGATCAGAGCGCAATCGCAAACTGAAATGCGCCTTCCCTCGTCTAGTATACACTGTAAGTTTGAAACTGGCTTCAACCGCTTTGAAAGAGCCGGTACACTGCGAACCAAAAACTGGCCCAGTACAAGCCGGTTTTAGAAGACAAAACCAAGCTGGTTTTCGGAACCGCTCGTTTTTGGGCCAGTTTTCGGAAAACCGACCCGGTTTTGTCTCATAAAACCGGCTTGTACCGGGCCGGTTTTTGGTTCGCAGCGTACCGGCTAGTTCGAAGCGGTCGAAGCCGGTTTCAAACTTAGAGTGTACAAACAATGCTGGGTCAGTCCACACTAAAACATACCAAAATGATGGCTGTCAAATTTTTTTATTTGAAAAATGCGTTTGATTTCATGTGTAAAAAACATTCTTTTTTACTTTTAGAGCAAATTTTCTGGCTTTGGGACCATAAAAAGCAGGAATTTTTTAGAAAGTAAAAAAGTCTGTTTTTTACACATAAAATCAAAGGCATTTTTCGAATAAAAAATTGACAGCCACCATTTTGGTACGTTCTAGTGTGGACTGACCCTACTACAATTGCTATGCAGTTACAAAAAAGTATCTAGTTCTAAAAAATTTGGGTAACGATAGACGTACTCTCCTTCAGATGTTTTCACATGACAACACTTCTCTAATGCACCACTTATCACGTCTAAAGCTTGAATTAACTTTGCTTCTTTTTCAACTGCTTGGACATGAAAGGCAAATAACTCTGTTGGAGATAAGTCTAGAATTTCAGGAATTGCTGAATGTGACTGGAGGCGAACTGGCACTGTCATACATAAGGAAGCGACGACAACAATTCGCTGGATAATCACATCGTGCTCATTGATGTGATTGAAAGCAAAAACTGTCACCAACTGAAATATTTGTCCCTCGAAGAAGAAAAATGCGTCGCTGGTTTTCTTACGACGACTGTAGGCTTTTGGATGTAGCGTAAATCTTCCCTTCTTCAACAGTTGGTACGTCGATACTGTTATATGCTTTTGTCCAAGTTCACGTAATCTTAACTGAATATTGGGCTCCATGCTGTTGATCAGTACCTCAGTGGACTTGCCTGCGCACTGCCAACCATCCGTGAATAAGTGCTTTTTTCCAAACAGAACTTCGGAGACAATCTCTTTTGTTTCCTCCATAATCGGCAATTTGTCCAGAGATGATGGCTGTAGCGCTAACTTGGTCAGAAATTTATCGATAACTCTAGCCGCTACTCCATTTGTCCCGGAGATAAATCTACCTAACGTTCCATTTTCTGACTCAAAAATAAAAGCAGCCATGCTCCACAGTGGGCCGTATCGTCGTACGCTTTCAACCAAATGGGTTGAAATGTGCACATTGAAAGACATATGTGTAATTCCGTTATTGTAAAGTTCACCAATTCCGTTTGTGAACGTAATATTAAGGTAATCAGCTCGCAACAGATCGTCTGGTGATATTGACTGCTTGCAAAGGAGATAGACCATTTCTGCATAACACATGAAGTGTGATAAATATACATCTGGCAAAATTCCCTTTAATGCTGGATAAGCAAAGAAAAACATCCAATTTCTCCATTCATTTGCTTTCCATGGCTTGCCAAGAACTCCCGGAGGTTTTGTGATGTTGAGCGGAGGCTTCATGCTATCCAACCTTGCTTGTACACGGCGACGATTTGTTGGATCACCTATATACCAAGGTGTGTTAGCGTCTTCAAGCCAAGCGGTTGTAAACTGTTTGGCAACCCCGAGACAGCTGGCATGCATATAATCTGGCACGAGTGCCCAAGGTAAGTCGATCAGTGGCACATTAGTAAGACACGAAGGCCCCTTGATACCTTTCACAGGTTTAATCTTTGCCGTCTTACCAGCATTGAGACGTGATCTCAGATAGTCTTGAGCAGCTGTGGCATTACTCAATAAAGATTCCTTTGTCCTGATGCAAGGTGGAATTTCGTTATCTGGAGGCACAGGAAAATATACATGTCCACAGTCTTTACCAGGAATACCACAATAGGGACAAGCATGGTATCCACTTGGAGTTACCATGTTCAGAATTGGTGGTTTAGCCATACTATCCACAGTGGCATTCAGAAGAATCACTTTGCTGTTAATAACAATATTGCTGTCATTAGTCCATGAGACACCACGATGGTGAAGCAGGGTTAACTCGTCAACCATTGGCTGCATGAAGAGATCCATACGCGGTTCCTTGAGAGAGAAATGTATACCGCACAACAGAATAGACTTTCTTCTGAGAGCCGGGGGGAGCTCATTTACAGCAACATATATAGGCCACATTCCAAAATGATTAGACTTGAATACATCGAAGCCATCGGTATTCATAAGTAATGAGACGTTATAGGGTTCCAGAAAAAAGTTTCTTAATTCCTTGTAGGCACTGCCGTCATAAACATCACTTATGCAGTCAGCTTTCATATTCTTCCTGCTGGAGGATTTATACAGTAATGCATCCCCCGTGCCTCGTTGTTCAAAAAGCGCTCTAAGTTGAGGAGCCAGAGGGACTGTGATAAAATAATTGCCGTGCTTCAAATCGTAAAATGAGCATTTTTTCTGACAGTTTGGGCAGGATACGTCGACTCTTTTCTCCATGAATGATACTGTCGACACCAATGTGGTACAGTACGTGCAAAAAGAATGAACTTTCAGGTCCAAATCCGTCCGTATAAGCTTTCGTATCATATGTTGCGTATCGGGCAAATCTGTATCGCACAGGAAGTTGATCACTTTTATAAAATCGCATGTCGCCGAGTCACTAATGTGATGACGCATTTGAAATGCCAGAATTAAAATTAATGCATCAAGTTTTGACTGGTTAGATCCTTCCTTGAGCTTCTGTTTTAAAAATGTAGTCAGTTGAGTTGAAAAGAGCGAATTCACTCCTCCACCTACGTCTTCAACATGAGACTGATCATCATCATTTTCCAATGCACTACTACCTGCGTAAGTATCCAAATCATCATCAGATGTGTCACTTGAGTCTTCTGCATTGAGTGATGAGGGTGTGGATATTATTTCTTCATTTTCACTACTGCAACTTGCAGCACAGCTATCGGAATCCGAGTTAGAGCTAGTATCAGGATTGAAGCCTTCTTCATCAGCCATTCTGGAAATGTTAAATAAAGATTCACTAGAGCTGTTCAAATAATACGTCGCACTTTTTGCCCCGTGCCTCCCTTGCGTGGCCTCGTGACACACAGATATCTTTCGATGACGTGTGACGTCACATCTGGCGTTAAAAAAAAGACGTGCGCAATTTTTTGTCAAAACTTCCTCCCTTCGAAAAAGTTGAAACTCCAAAAATTCAAACAATCGTTAAAAAAATACGTATAAATATAAAAAAAATTATTTTTTATAAATAAATCAGGGTTGGCACATCTCCACCTAGCCGGTAATTACCAGGGTAAACATAAAATGCCAGATGATGGTATATTATTCCAGTGGCATCTGGCATCTCATTAATTATGAACATATTTTATAATTGATCAACATATGAATAATTTTGCCCGACCTATGGCAATTGTATGTATTTTGACTTTAAACTGCATAGAGACAGGTGGTTTTTGCTTGGAACGGCAGTATAGATACTATCAATACTTCCGTTCCAAGCAAAAACCACCTATCTCTGAAGTTCAAATACATACAATCTCACCAAATGGGGATTGCACAGATTTTTTTTTTTTTCTGCTTTTTGCTACCTCCTGGAAAAAGCCTAGAATTCCATTCTCCAGGTTTGGGCCGAACTCTATTAGCAAGAGAAGTCAGAGCAAAATTTTGGCGAAAAATAAGAACACGTTATGCTATTACTAATAGTTAATAACAATCCCCAATCCATGATAACTGTCTATCTACAGATTCTACAGTGTCCAACTACGGACCCAGACCCGGCGTTGACATTTCTGCTATATCGCGACCCTCACAGAGAAAGAAAGTATCTCAAAAACTTATCACTAGAAATTCTTCTAGCAAAAATTGGTTCGATTTTATTGCAGCTTGAAACAGAGCTATTTTTGAGATACTTCTTTTCCATGTGAGGCTATACAACATGTTATGAATGAACCGGCTATGTGCCAACCCTAAAATAAATATAAAAATACTAAAAAACTAAAAAAAATTGTTAGATTTGTTTGAATTCTGTGTAAATTTTGAGAAAGAGTAAACTTCAGCTAATTTTCACTCGTCAAATCAGGAATTCATTTTGAAATATCGTCTCGCGAGCGAGCCGAACAAAAAAGATTTTCGTTTTGCATTACAGAATCTAGTTTGTGGGCATGTTTTAAGGATTATTATCAAGGTTTCAACTTTTTGGGGCTTCTTTTCTATTTTCTATCATTTGGATCTCAAGAAGAACTTTTTTGTACCTGCCGCCCCGCAGCATTTCATAGCCGGGCCATAGTTTCTCATGGACCAGTCGCCACGGGCATTAAACATGCGTGTTTGCGGGAGCAATCCAACCAAATCAGAATTAATTTACTAATAAGAGGATTGTCTTGTTCATAGGCGCCAACTTATTTCTGACCCACAGGGGGCCAAGGTTTCCCAAAAAAATATTTTCTTAAATTCAACTTTATAAATGCTAAAAAAAAGTCTGCGAGTAGAAAATTTCACGTTTTTATTTGCAAAACTTTTTACTTCTCGGGCTTCTTGACAGAAAAATGGAGGGAATTGACTTTTGCGAGCGAAGCGAGTGCAAAATTTTTGAGGTTTTCAAGCTCCAAATCGTTTTTTCAGCTCTGTAATTACACATATTTAAAAATTTGCTAATGCTTCACGAAGGGGCGGTCCCTTCGCCAAACTGCTCAGGGAGGGACTGGCCCCTTCCCCCCCCGTAAGTTGGCGCCTATCGTCTTGTTGATCTTGTTATGGACGAACCTGCTTGCCTGATTTGCACAACTTTCGAAACTCGTCGTGTAGACTATATTACCAAACTTTCATCACAAAACCACATTTACATCGCGATAACTTCGAATCAGGGCAACAAAGGACAAAAATAAATTGAACTTTTTTTGATAAATTAGCACATCTTTGATTTTGATTACCACGTATTTTGCCCTCAAACATATAATAACCGAGATTAATAATCTGCATCCAGGTATCGCAGCCGCTTACCACAGTTCGACATGTTTTCATGTTGTCCGACCCCATACAATGAACACAACTCACTGAGCTTTACAGAAATACGCACTTTAACGCAATACTTTTACACTCAGGATTTAAAATAAATAACAAATTGTTTATTTTTTCAAAACACCGCTTAACAGATTTAGAAGAAGACGCTGTCCACTTTTTTGGCAGATTTACTTATTTTTTGTCATTGATTGAAACCAGATTATTGTTCTGCCACATTTCACTAAATAAATTCTACCTCCACTCTTAATTACTGGTAGCAAATGTGGTCAATTTAGTTACACACTCATACTCTAAACCAGAATTATTGCCCCACGTTTTTGAAGGAACGACGAGGCTTCTATGGTCACCTAGCTTCTGTGTTTGATTTTCGCGCTGTTTCTTTTATATCTGAATTGCTTTGCTAACTCACATTTACTATTTGTAGCAGGTTTCTAGTCGAAAATACAAACTTTGTGAATACTTTATGGAGTTAAATAACGGAATTGTGCTGGATATTTAGGAAATTTCTAGGTAGTTTGTTTAGCGGAAATGACGCCATTTCGGCTTGACGGTTGTTTTGCGCGGATTTTCAGCGTAAGTTGGTTTCGCGCAGTTTGAAATTTGAAAGTGTTCCCAAACTTTGGAATATGGATACAGATTACGCGTTAATATGTTACAAGGATGAGCAACATATACCAATGTTCCACATTGTTCGACTATTCTACTTTTCCAAGGAAGAAAGAACAATTGAAGTGTGTGAAGGGCTTCGTCGTGCTTTGTGTGCATACGCACCAGACCCCATAATGGCATGTAATTCTACGAAATGCTTTTGTCTTCAAAATCCGCAAGCTTGTGCGGAAGAAATCCAGACATTTCCTGTTATAAAGGCACGCATATTGACCATTTCAGGTAAGTTTTAGAAAAACTCAGATTTTGCGCGGGCAAAACCGGCGTGTACATGCATGTATATTCTAGCATAACGGTTGTCTAAGAGTTCAAATGACATTTATCTAAGTTCTGAGGGGTGCGCTCAACAAGATGTTAATTATAACAGTATAGCCTGTTAATTGCCCAGCTGTCCAGTGTATATTGCCCTTATTTTGTGGTACTGCAGCACAAGAGCAAATATATTTTTTAAATTGACGTTTGTCACTATACGAAAAGCTTTTCAAATGTATCATGATTTCTGTGATCACTTTGTAGTAGGAATATAATACTGTGTGATGATGTGTTTCGTGCAAGTATTTCTGGTGTAACCACGCCGGCTGCATTTAAAAGGAATCTATCAATAGATAGAAGCACGCGGTTAATAGATAGAAGGAAATCTATTAGTAGACAAAAGCACGTTTCAATTAAACCGTGCTTCACACCATTCGACCAACTATCAGCTAGTATAACGCTTTTCTGCAAACCTGTCAAACTTTTTGGCTCATGAGCCAAAAATTTTGCAAATTTAGTTTTCCCTTTATCTTAAATGTTTTTGAACGAGGCACATATTTGACCTGGAATTTTAGGGCAAGTTTCTTTGACATATTACTTTGATTTTTGCACACTTTTTGGTATTGATGACCTTTCTTATTAGCAAAAAATCGTATTAGCAGAATATATATAATATATATTGGTTTAATTATTCTCAGATGACTTACAAGATATCTTGGATGCTCTACAAAAGCGAATTAGACTCAAGCCTCTTCTGTCTTCTGCAGCAGAAGAATGCCCCAAGTCACCGAGTGCTGTAGCGAAAATTGATAAGAGGAAACGCGCTAAAGAAAAGGTATGTGACAAAATTTTTACAAGTGTGTGCCAGAAATGTAAGTTTCGTACAAACACAAAGTGTCGGTGGCACTCTGTATATACAGCGTGACCGACACTTTGAGTTTATGTGCATATGCAATCACAAGGCTTTTAATACTGTACAATGGATAGTTCTGAGTAGTCTTCTGTTTATAGATTAATATTTTGTGTTCTCCGAATCGTTTTGAATTTTTTCTGAAACGAACTATAGTATGATTCTTTGGCTTTTAGTGTCGCCAGTTTCGACTTTTAGTTTAATATTATGCTTTTGGAGCTTGATATATAAAACAATGACGTGAAATAAGAGTTTTAGGTTAACTTTTCATTTAAATTTAGCACTACTGTAGTTTTTGTTATTTTGACGATAGTTTTTCGAAGGTCGACTCACGTGAATAAAACCAGTTTTTTCGTGACAACAAAATTACTGGAAAATTGTACTTGGTATATATTCATTTTAATGTCTATAGGTGGGTTATTTCAACCCGGTCTTGAGCAATTCAGCAAAGAATGATGTTTTTTGCAAGTTTTGTGCACTCCGGTAACACAGGTGTTCGCGATTGATCATGAAAAATACTGGATATTTATTACTCGGTAAAAATGGTTTAAAACAGTGACCAGCATATCATCATCATTCATACATTTTCAGAAATTGCAGACTGCACTGACTAGTCAATCATTACTGGCGGCAGGTGACAAAATTTTACAGGAAGCGGCCATTCGTAAACAACAGTTAGCTGCATCAAGCGCGTCGAAGAAAGCGAAGAGAGCATGTTCGCCAGAGATTGGGTAAGTTTTATGCGATCTTTGAATACTGTGTATTCAATGTACATATTTTTTGAATAAGTGTGAGTTTATTATACTACTTTTACTATTTATTATTTTGATGCTTTAGAGTAAGTATGAATGTGCCAGACTATTTGCTGAAGGCAGTCAACCGTTAAAAATATCCCGCACGTTCGCATCTAATACTTATAATGCAGCAAATATAATTGGTCGTTAGTCGACACTGAATAATTAAAAACTGAATTTTCAACAGTGTTTGCATTTAGTGTCATGTTGATTTTGTGTTGATTCACTTTTTGATACCACGGCTTTGAAACCGTTTTCTGGAGAGCTCTCTTCATAAGCTCCCATAAACCTCGGGGCTTAGAGTCAATAATGAATTCCGGGAAAGTTTCAGTCATTTATGTAATATGCTCAAGGCTCAACGTGACGTCACATGTCTTAGTTTGCAACATCACAGTGACGTCACGTGCCACTTGGACCAAAGATATTTTGTGGCTACTTTTAGTACAGGGTAGTCTCAGGTTTTTTTACAGACATAAATTGTACCCCAGTAGCACGTGACGTCACATGTCTTAGTTTGTAACATCAGTGACGTCACGCGCCACTTGGACCAAAGATATTTTGTGGCTACTTTTAGTACAGGGTAGTCTCAGGTTTTTTTACAGGCATAAATTGTACCGCAGTAGCACGTGACGTCACATATCTTAGTTTGTAACATCACAGTGACGTCACGTGCCACTTGGATATATTTCAGCTTTATCATCCTAGTTAGGACCGATTCAGCAAATACTAAACTGAGCGAGGATTTATTATGTTCGGTTTTGGTTTTTCGACTTTGTTACGTGCTTAATTGCACAATACCAATTTGCACATGGAAAGGCGCCACTGTAGACATTGATTTTTTTAATAGAGCAGTTGATTTTACACGGACGAAATAGTTTGCTTACACATTTTAAAATATTTTAGGTTATCTGACAGCGATAGCGATGTGGAGGTGTCTGTCATCCGTAGAGAGAGACCTATTGGAAAAACATCTTTTCGGTTAGGGTCCTCACCACCAAGTCGCGAGCCGTCACCAACGAGAAAGGAGAACATTTCACCGAGTGCGGACATCGAAGCCACAAATCACTTTGAATGTTCTGTTAACAACCACGGTTCTAATATTTTGAATTCAGCTGGCGGCTCTGGCTCACGCGAGGCACCAATTCCCGTGGTTCATTTGGATCGTGATGGCCAAAAAGTGAGTGCTCCAACTTACGCTCAAATTTGTCGCGTTTCTTAAGATCACATTTTAATTTTCTAGGATTGCATTTAGATTTTTCTAGAAATACTGGTAATAATAGTACTCGCTCACTGCTAACCATGTTGAAGTTGATAATGCTCACATTTTTTGCTAATAATTTTCTTCCCTTTCAGCGAAATTTGCGGTTAGCAAAGCGGTCCCCAGTTGCACGTGATGTTACTGCACGTGATGTTACTGTGACGGCACGTGCGTTAGTTTGTGACGTCACAGTGACGTCCGGTGCTACTTGGAGTATCATTTGGTTTTACGGTACGGCGCTTTATAAGTTGCTGCATATGTTACAGCTTAATAGGAGTCTTTCATCTGTTTTTGTGTGTTTATTTACAACAATCCTTACAAACAGCCATTTAAAGCAATCATCTGCGAAACAAATCTGACGAACCAAGCTCAAATTCATAATGCTCATTTTTTTGATAATAATTTTCTTCCCTTTTAGCGAAGTTTGCGATCAGCAAAGCGGTCCCCGCAGTAGCACGTAATGTCACCGTGACGTCACGAGCATCAATTTAATAGGAGTTTTTCTGTTTTTTTGTGTGTTTTACAACAAAACTTTCGTGCCTTTTGTTCTTTGAGTTTATTTCTAAATGAAAATTTGTTTTGATTTTTTCAATTATTTTGTAATCACGTAATTAAACTGTGGTCTAGATCATGGCTTATTATCGCTTATAGCCACCAAACTGTCCAATTTGATTCATTGAAAACCATTCTAAATTTAGAGATACTTTCTCAAGAGGTACGTGACGATACTGTAATGTCACAAACTAACACACAAACTAACGCCTGTCACGTGCCACTGTGGTCTATACAACCAACCATTTAAATTAATCACCTGCGAAACAAATATCGCAAGAGAAACGCTTGTTTTTGTTTGGTTTTGCTTTTCAATTTAATGTTTCTTGTTGTTTTATATTATTGATGGCGATCAAAGTGATGAGCTAAAGTACATTCTTTTTTATAGGTCACTCTACTGGGAAAATATACAATTGAGGCAACTGCATGGTTGACGGTACTGCACAAATCACGTGCTACAGGAGAGAACTCTGATGGGATTCCTCGTCGAGGTGATGGCAGGTTTGTCAAGAATCTGTTCCGAACTCTTTGGGGCACTTCGTACCTTCAGAGCAGAAGTGTGTCAGGTAGACCTGCAAATTTAGGCAAAACAAAAGGTGTTTCCCGTCCACCAGTTAGTCCTCAGAAAAAGCAGGATTATTACAGTGAGTATTATTCTCTTTTCTCTATTACGCCGCTAGTTAATACTTGCAGCCGACGTTGTTTAAGCATCTTATTTCTTGTTTTATGGCATGGTATTCCTGAATTTTTTGCTGTCTTGCTTTCGTTTAATTTTGCTTCGGGAATCTTCAGTTTTCTAACTCTTCTTGAATCTCTAACAACATTGTCTTTGGATAGTTCTTTTTGCATTGTATTGAGTTTTCACATAAGCTTTCACACAAAGCACACTTTCGAGGTTAGCCAATCTGATAATCTCAGTGCACCATTGAATTGTTTGATATTGTTGTAATTTTCAGTTTTGACAATATTTTTTGTTGACTTTTAAACCGCAAATATCCCAAAGAATCTCATTTGCTATCAAATTTCTCAGACTTATTAGATATATTTGTACCAATTATCAAAGTAAAACGTGTTAAAATAATGAATAAATATGCAATTAAAGGTCAAGAAATTTTGACATTAGCCTTAGCCATGATGCTCTAATGTGTTTTGCTGTCTTAGACTGTCTTCCTCTTTCTTCGTCAAAATTTCAATCTTACGCGACATGAGAAACTGTTTATGAAGTACATATAACGTCGCGCAAGGTTAAAAATTTGTCAGAGGAGGAGAAAGAGAGTCTGAGGCGGCGTAGCACATGGAGCATCATGACTGAGGCAATTGTCAAGAAGTTTTGAACTTGAGTTGCATATTTATCTATTGTTTTGAGTTTTAACGTGCTTAACTTCGATATTTGCCACATATTGGATCTAATTTCGAGGGGGATTTGATAACCAATAAGTTATTTTTAGAGTTTAAAGTATTTGAAACTTTTTTTTCCAGCTCTCTATCGATTCTGGCTCAAAAACCATCAGAGACCTGCACTGTCTGATGCTGTGATTGAAGAGAGACTCATGCAGCGATCAACCTTACTATCGGATGCAATTAATGAAGCAAGGAGGGGGCTTGGTGGTGAGGCTCCACAAGAGATAATCGAGGACATCGTAGTAGGATGACTGCGAAGTGATTGTTCAAACGAAAGACATACATATAAGTGTTGAATATTTGTTAAAATTGATTATTGTATGTCTTTTATTTTTGTGTAATAAAGTTCGGATATGCGGGTATCGGACAGAAACAGTTTTTCTCGGTGTCATTTTTCCATCAGTTAGTCATAAGAAAAAATCACATGGAGAAAATACCATTAGAAAAAATCACATGGAGAAAATACCATTAGCAAAATATCTCATCGGGTACAATCCCATGGGTTTTTTTTCGGTAGGAAATTGGGCCATAACCCCATGAACAATTTACCCATGGGAAAATTTCCGATGGGTGGTTTGCTCTGGGTATGGGCATATTTTTGTTGCGTTAGCATCTTATATACCTGTAAAATTTGTTTTTCTCTAATTGGATCATTGCATGTTTGTCTCAAAAAGGTTTTAACTTGGGCAGTTGATCTCGGATTACAGAATAAGGTGGTTGCGTCGGCGTCTTGGGAGATGATTCTAAACTTATAATCGTTAACAAATAAATTGTGAGTAACAAATATACATGATACATTTTTAAGTGTGAGCACCCGCGAGTAAATAAGTCTACTACGGATTTAAGGGTCCGCGGTTCCAAGAAACAATCATCAAATATAATTAAATAGTGGACATCGTCTTCCTTTTCTATTGAATCAATATCGAGTTCTCTGCAAAACGTGATACTATCATCGTCCAACGGTATGCCAAACCTGTGCACCCACGTAATCCTATAAGGTTTATTTTCCAAAAATATGTTATTTTTTAACAATTCGTATATTGAGCTACTTTTACCTGATCTTGAGATACCGTGGCAGGTTATACGGCAGCCGTCGGGGGTGAAATATTTAGTGAACAGGACGTCAATCAAGGACGTCATTCATTTTTTCTGGTATCACTTCAAAATTTTGAACAGATTTTATCAATATTATAGCCCAGGCTAAACTAGTAAGCTATCAGACAGACCCACTTACCGCAAGTGAGGCTCTCAGAATCCTGCAGCATGCATTTATTGTAAAAAAAATCTTTTCTAACAATTAAAAATCCCAAAAATTTCAGACGCGAATGGTTGCAGACCCAGGGGGTCTACATAATAAGCTATGTCTTCATAATTAACGAACAAGGTCACCCAATGCGATTCAAACTCGCCTCTTGGTGACATGTTAAGAATAATAATAATACCTCTAGGCTTCACATTAATTAGTTCATTAATGGCGGCCACAGCTGCGAACCGATTACTTATCAGTACTTTTTAGCCCGGTTTGAAAAACCAGGGCTATTGATTCTGCAACTTTGTGTGTCTGTGTGTTTGTTTGTACGCTTCATTTTAGCGTCCATACGGCGTTTTGAGCGCGGAAATTGCGCGCGAATTGTAGGGC